>JBBPBX010003690.1:15056-28491 GCA_038048925.1 Garcialebias charrua
TGATAGAGAGGAACGATGGTTTGAGAGAGGAGTAAAGGAGGCCATCTTTGTGAAAAGAAACCGTCCATCATTAAACAGAGGTGGAGGCCTCCGGGTTCAACTGTCCCCTCTCTTACAATGTTGTTATTGCTAGTATCACTCAGCCCTCTGTGAATAGCAAACAACCATCAGGGTGCTAAAGATCCATTGTTAGGCTGATGGTCCTCCTTGATCATGTGAGCAACTGGTTTCGGCTGTCATCAGCAAACTGGTTGATCCACTGCGAGAGGGTGCTATTTATAAGACTGAGCTGAATACAGCTTTTTCTACAGTTTTTTTTTTGCTTTATTTTGTTTTTTGAATGTCCAGAGGACCAGTCTTACTGGTACCTTTTTTAGATTTTTCTACCTGGATTATTGAGCATGCATCAGGGTATTTTAATAGGATTTTTTTTGCCTCAATCTCCTAATGTGTCTACGGTAATTTCATTACTTGTTGTCTGTCTAAGCAGATCTCACTTGTAAATGAGTCTTCGAGGCTGAATGTGACTTATCTGTCTAAATAAGGGTTGAATGAAAAAAACCTGCAACAAGGCCAACCAAAGTGTTGTACAAACAAACAAACAAACAACAGGCAACACATAGGCAACAAACAAAATGTAGTTAAAAAAAGAATATAGACATAAAATCATCACAGATAATAAATATGACCAAACACAGATCGTCTGGTGTTGAAAGCAACGGAATAGTACCATACTTTTCGGCTTAAAAGTCACTTCTGTGTATAAGCCGCTTTGTCCAATTATTGGGAATAATTTGTAAAAATCCATAAATAAGCCATTTCGCCCTATAAGTCGTATCTATTATGCGTCACCGTTACGCGACGCGTCAGCGCCTCATTTACCCTGCTGAAAATGGCGGCCACAGAAGCGAGCCAGCATGGAAGGACTTTACAAGATTAACACGGTAAAAGCAATTATTTCTTTACTGAGAAAAAATATATTTCTTAGCTGGCATTATAGCACACGGGTTCCTAAGCTTAACCATTCCTTAATCAATTCACGAAATGGTCAAATCTGCCGAATTTAAATTGTTTCGGTTTGACATCTTCCAAACGGTCGCGTGCGCTACTAAAATAAATTGTAAAAATTTGAATTTTATCTCAAATGTCTTATACAGGTCAACAGTTTGTAAATGAAAACCCATATAATTACACTCTGTAAACTAAAAAAATATCTGCCGAGTGGTTTATGATTTATAACAATATAAACGGAAATAAAACCGAAGCTAACAAGATGATTCCGTCTCTAAAAAACAAATAAAATTTTGAATTTTATCTCAAATGTCTTATACAGGGCCACAGTTTGTAAATGAAACCCATATAATTACACTCTGAAAGCCTAAAAAATATCCGTCAAGTGGTTTAAGAGCTGTTTATCTAAACAGTAGGTATCAGTTTGCGGTAGCTATACCGCGAACAACAAAGCTAAAAGAGCAATTTTTTTAGCTCTGAAAATCTTCTACAGCTAACAGTTTGTAAATGACCACCAAATAATTACGTTCTATAAGTTTCAAGAAAATCTGCAGTGTGGTTTATGAGTTATCTTGCGGGAAATAAAACAGCTAACCACACAGCTAATAGTAGCTACCTCCAGAGCAGGAGGCCTGGCAGCGACAGAGTCAGTCCGAGTAGAGGAGGCTTTTTTCGGACACATGAGCTAGAAACGGTCGGCGTACTCTCTGGAAGTGTGCCCTTAGCAGACAAAAGTGGTACTGTACCATTTTTTTTTTGCCAAAATGAAAAACGGTAATAAGTAAAAAATGGGTCTAAAAATATGGGGAAAAATCCATAAATATGACGCTTCGGCTTATAAGCCGTAGGACATGCAAATTAGTATAAAAAAAGCAGCGACTTGTATGCTAAAAAGTACGGTAGTGGGTCTTTAAACGGGATTTGAAAACCAAGAGGGAGGGGGCCTGTCTGACAAGCAGAGGTAACTCGTTCCAAAGTCTTGGACCTGCTACAGAGAAGGCCTTGTCACTTCTGCGTTTAAGACGAGTTCCTGGAACTGTGAGAAGTAACTGGTCCTTTGACCTCAGAGAACGTGGTGGGACATACGGCTGTAGCATATCAGAGATAGGCGGGGCGAGACTGTTCAGCAAGTTGTAGATGTCATGGTCTGTCTTCTGTTGTCTGGTGTTTCTGTGTTCTGTCTGTTTGTGTTTCTTTTAGTCTTCTCTTGAGTTTAATTTAGTTCTTTGTCTCCTCTCAGTTGTCTAGTGTCTTTGTCTTGCCCTGTTAAGCTTTCTGTTTTTGTTTCTGTGTTCTGTTTGTTTAGTCAGCTCTTTGTTCCCACTGTGAGGTTGGCTCCCTCTCCTGGACTTTCCATGTGTTTTCCATTCAACCTACCCTGCTCCATTTTAGTTATTTCAGATTTAGTTTATTTCCCTGTCCTGCTCCAGATTAGTTAAATTCCTGTTTAGTTTACTTCTCTGTTCAGCCCCAGTTTAGTTATTCATGTTACATGTTTTAGTTAGTTCCCTTGCCCTGGTCTGTTATTTATTACTTCCCCAAGTGTTCACTCTGGTCCTTCCTGGTGTTGTGCTCCAATCAGTCTGATTATTTTCACCTTTGTCCCAAGCCCTGCCTGTGTGTATATAAGTTCCTCTGTGAGTTCTGTCTTTGTCGGTTCGTCATCGTTTTGGGTTCATCCTAGTCCTGTTCCCTGAGTTCCCTGAGTTATGTGAGTTTTGCTGCCATTGTCAGCCTTTTTTCTGTTTGAACAATTAAAGTATTTATTTTTGTACTTTGCCTCCTGAGTCCTGTCTGCAAATGGGTTCTTTCCACGGTCCCTGAGCCTGGACCCTAACAGTACGAACCGACCAGTTTCTGAGCCCAGCAGACAGGTTCTCCTGAGTTTTTTTTGTTTTGTTTTTTGCTTACCTGTTTTTTGAGTTTTCTTCAAGATGAGGAGAACCACCATCCGATGTGGTACCTATTGGACTAAACCCGTCCTGGACCTGACGGAGTACAGCCAGGCGGTGGAGGTTCTGCCTTCACCTCTCCTGCTGCAGGAGGAGAGAAGGACTAAAGGTAGCCACACAACACCCAGGTCCAGTTTTTCCTCAGCTCCCGTGCCGACTTACTCTGGGTGGACGTCGGGTGAGGACGCAGAGTCAGAGGACGAACTCTGGCTTGCCCCCGTGGTCCACTCACAACCTCGTCGTAAGAGAGGCAAAAACAAGACCCGGAGAGGGTCCACCACACCTCCGGTCCGTCCAGTGGTTCCCGCTCGGTCCGGTGAGACTGAGTCCCCTGTGCCCAGCTCCAATGTCACTGTGGGCGCGGTCCCCGTTGCCTCACCTCCCAGGATTCCGGTGAGGACGAAGCTCGACCCCACACCTCCGACATGTACAGCTGTTCCTGCTCAGTTCGGCGAGACTGGGTCCCACTCGTCCCAGCTCCAGACCAGTGACTTTGCTTCAATAAATCAAACCTTATTACGTTTGCTGACCTCTGCCATGGACAATCCAGACTGTATTAACCTTTTGCTTTCCTCTGCAGAAAGCCTTGTGTTTTCTCAACCTGGTCTGGCCCAGCTTCCTTTTTATAAAGGGCTTTTGAGTGAGATAAGGGCTCTAAAGCCTGCTGCACCAAACTCTCATCCTGTGGCCACAAGCCTCCAGCCTCCTGCAGTTAGATACTCATCTATTGCAGAAACTGCAGTATCTCCTGATTTTCCTGTGTCCCCTGAGTCCCTAGTTTCTGCAGGAGGTCCAGAACCTGCAGCAGGAGGTCCAGAACCTGCAGCAGGAGGTCCAGAACCTGCAGCAGGAGGTCCAGAACCTGCAGCAGGAGGTCCAGAACCTGCAGCAGGAGGTCCAGAACCTGCAGCAGGAGGTCCAGAACCTGCAGCAGGAGGTCCAGAACCTGCAGCAGGAGGTCCAGAACCTGCAGCAGGAGGTCCAGAACCTGCAGCAGGAGGTCCAGAACCTGCAGCAGGAGGTCCAGAACCTGCAGCAGGAGGTCCAGAACCTGCAGCAGGAGGTCCAGAACCTGCAGCAGGAGGTCCAGAACCTGCAGCAGGAGGTCCAGAACCTGCAGCAGGAGGTCCAGAACCTGCAGCAGGAGGTCCAGAACCTGCAGCAGGAGGTCCAGAACCTGCAGCAGGAGGTCCAGAACCTGCAGCAGGAGGTCCAGAACCTGCAGCAGGAGGTCCAGAACCTGCGGGCCTTCCAGAAGCTCCAGTGTCTTTGGAGGGTGCCTCCCAGGAAGGAGCCCCTCCTCCTGTCTCCTGTGCCGAGGGGGTCCCGGAGGACCTTCCTCCTGTCTCCTGTGCCGAGGGGGTCCCGGAGGACCTTCCTCCTGTCTCCTGTGCCGAGGGGGTCCCGGAGGACCTTCCTCCTGTCTCCTGTGCCGAGGGGGTCCCGGAGGACCTTCCTCCTGTCTCCTGTGCCGAGGGGGTCCCGGAGGACCTTCCTCCTGTCTCCTGTGCCGAGGGGGTCCCGGAGGACCTTCCTCCTGTCTCCTGTGCCGAGGGGGTCCCGGAGGACCTTCCTCCTGTCTCCTGTGCCGAGGGGGTCCCGGAGGACCTTCCTCCTGTCTCCTGTGCCGAGGGGGTCCCGGAGGACCTTCCTCCTGTCTCCTGTGCCGAGGGGGTCCCGGAGGACCTTCCTCCTGTCTCCTGTGCCGAGGGGGTCCCGGAGGACCTTCCTCCTGTATCCTGTGCCGAGGGGGTCCCGGAGGACCTTCCTCCTGTATCCTGTGCCGAGGGGGTCCCGGAGGACCTTCCTCCTGTATCCTGTGCCGAGGGGGTCCCGGAGGACCTTCCTCCTGTATCCTGTGCCGAGGGGGTCCCGGAGGACCTTCCTCCTGTATCCTGTACCGAGGGGGTCCTGGAGGACCCTCCTCACGTCTTCTGCTGTCCTGAGGTCTGGCCTTCGACGTCTGCGGCTCCTGAGGTCTGGCCTTCGACGTCTGCGGCTCCTGAGGTCTGGCCTTCGACGTCTGCGGCTCCTGAGGTCTGGCCTTCGACGTCTGCGGCTCCTGAGGTCTGGCCTTCGACGTCTGCGGCTCCTGAGGTCTGGCCTTCGACGTCTGCGGCTCCTGAGGTCTGGCCTTCGACGTCTGCGGCTCCTGAGGTCTGGCCTTCGACGTCTACGGCTCCTGAGGTCTGGCTTTCGTCGTCTGCGGCTCCTGTGGCCTCGCCTTCGTCGTCTGCGGCTCCTAGGGTTTCATCTTCGCCGGTTACGGTTCCTCTGGTCCCCATGTTGTCTGCTATGGTCTCAAAGGCTCCTCGTGCTGGACGGCCTCCCGGACGTCCGCCTGAACTGGCTCCTGGCGATGGACGGCCTCCCGGTCGACCGCCTGACCTGGCTCCTGGCGATGGACGGCCTCCCGGTCGACCGCCTGACCTGGCTCCTGGCGATGGACGGCCTCCCGGTCGACCGCCTGACCGACTTCTGCTTGATGGACGGTCTCCCGGTCAGCCGCCCGCCCGACCACTCTTCTGTTTTTGAACGTTGCCCAGGTCTTGCCCTGTCGGTTTTTGTTTAGTTTGTTCTGGCCCTCCGTCCTTGTGTTTTCCCCCATCCTCCCGCCCGTTCTGTGTTTGTGCTTTGTGGGACGTCAGGTGACGTCCCTTGAGGGGGAGGTTCTGTCATGGTCTGTCTTCTGTTGTCTGGTGTTTCTGTGTTCTGTCTGTTTGTGTTTCTTTTAGTCTTCTCTTGAGTTTAATTTAGTTCTTTGTCTCCTCTCAGTTGTCTAGTGTCTTTGTCTTGCCCTGTTAAGCTTTCTGTTTTTGTTTCTGTGTTCTGTTTGTTTAGTCAGCTCTTTGTTCCCACTGTGAGGTTGGCTCCCTCTCCTGGACTTTCCATGTGTTTTCCATTCAACCTACCCTGCTCCAGTGGTGTAGTCTACGTGATACTCGGGAATATGGATTATACCCACTAGAAAAACTTAAGAATTTCAGTATACCCACTTAAAAGTGCCCAATGGTACATGACATACCATTAGGTACATGTCATTGATACGTTAAACGACAGTTAAACACTTCTGTAACAATCTATTGGTGTGCAGTGCTTTTCTTTGATACTGTTTTATAAATTATATAACATGTTTTTAATACAAAGCCAGCTGTTGTACAAAGTTTGTTGTTCATTTATTCAAATATAAGCATCAGAGAAATTTGGAACTGTTCAATATGCTTAAAATCAAAATAAATTGACGGTTACACTTTACTAACCAGTGTACTTTGGTTTCTAAGCACGGTATGCCCACTACAAAAATGTAGACTACACCACTGCCCTGCTCCATTTTAGTTATTTCAGATTTAGTTTATTTCTCTGTCCTGCTCCAGATTAGTTAAATTCCTGTTTAGTTTACTTCTCTGTTCAGCCCCAGTTTAGTTATTCATGTTACATGTTTTAGTTAGTTCCCTTGCCCTGGTCTGTTATTTATTACTTCCCCAAGTGTTCACTCTGGTCCTTCCTGGTGTTGTGCTCCAATCAGTCTGATTATTTTCACCTTTGTCCCAAGCCCTGCCTGTGTGTATATAAGTTCCTCTGTGAGTTCTGTCTTTGTCGGTTCGTCATCGTTTTGGGTTCATCCTAGTCCTGTTCCCTGAGTTCCCTGAGTTATGTGAGTTTTGCTGCCATTGTCAGCCTTTTTTCTGTTTGAACAATTAAAGTATTTATTTTTGTACTTTGCCTCCTGAGTCCTGTCTGCAAATGGGTTCTTTCCACTGTCCCTGAGCCTGGACCCTAACAGTAGACATATAGGATAATTTTTAACTGGATTTGAAGATGAACCCGTAGCCAGTGGAGGGAGGCCAAGACTGGTGTAATGTGCTCTCTTTTGCCTGTACTGGTTAAAAATCAGGCTGCTGCATTCTGGACCAGTTGTAGTCATGCAATGGTGGTCTGACTGATATCATACAGGAGTGAATTGCAGTAATCAAGCCTACATGTAATAAATGCATTACTTATACTTACTTATTACTTATGTGTCTCATGCCTAGATGTTAGAGATGGTCAGTTAGTGATCTACAACGGTTTGAGTTCACCCTCCCCCATCTAACTCCTAAGCCATGTGTTAACCACTTCACTGCCACACGTTTCACAGATGTTTACAACTCTGAAATGATCATTCAGCCCCGGAGTTTCTCTCTACCACTGAGGAGCTGACGTCCCAGTTCAACTCTGTCTGTTTAAAGGCTCTGGATCATGTTGCTCATGTTAAAACTAGAAAATCAAAACTCAGAACAGAGCCTTGGCTGAATGACGTCACCAAGGCCGTGAGGCAGCAATGCAGGAGGACAGAGCGCAAATGGAGAAAAGAAAGGTTGCAGGTCTCTTTTCAAATACTAAAAAAGAGTTGGAGTCGTTTATCAGAAAGCAGTAAAAACTGCTAAATCTCAATACTTTTCTGATATCATTGCCTCAAACTCTCACAATCCACGAGTTCTTTTCTCTACCCTAAACTCTGTTATACACCTCACTAAACCATCACCTCTGGAAGCCTCGATTGATCTGTGCGAGGACTTCCTACATTTATTTTTAGAAAAAAATGCGACCACCCGGGCTCTCCTTTCCTCTCCAACTCAAGATCCATCCATCCCACCTCAATCTGTTGCTGTATTTGACCATTTTGAACTAATCTCTGTCTTCTCTGGAGCAGGTCATGTGCAACATGAAACCATCTGGTTCCCCCTTTGATGTGGTACCCCCTCGGCTACTAAAGGAGGTTTTTCCTACTCTAGGTCCTTCCATTCTTGCTATTGTGAATAGCAGTTTATCCATTGGCATGGTACCAAAAACCTTTAAACATGCTGCTCTTCAACCTTTCCTGAAAAAACCAAACCTTGACTCCTCAGTCGTATCCAACTTCAGGCCTGTCTCTGGACTCCCATTTGTTTCTAAACGTCTGGAAAAAAATAGTTGAGTCCTGGAGGATCACACTATACTTGAGTTATTCCAATCTGGCTTTAAACCGCTCCATAACACTGAAACTACCCTACTGAAGGTTTTTAATGACATCTTCTTATCCATAGACACTGGTGATTCTGTGTTGCTTGTCCTATTGGACCTTACATCCGCTTTTGACACCATCGACCATGAGATCCTCATTGGTAGGTTGGAGTAGTGGGTGGGCATCACAGGGTCAGTCCTCAATTGGTTCAGATCCTACCTCGCTGACAGATCCTTTTGTGTTTCCATCAAATATTGTAGTTCTGCAGCGGCAGCACTTAAATGGGGGGGTTCCGCAGGGGTCCATCCTGGGTCCTCTCCTATTCTCTTTATACCTGTTGCCACTAGGTGCTATTTTCCAGAAACACAACATACATTTCACTTCTACGCCGATGACTGTCAAATTTCCTTAGCCCTAAGACACAATTGTATATGCTCTATTCAACTTCTGCTCGACTGCCTGGATGACATCAGGCACTGGATGGCTTTAAATTTCTTAAGCTTCAATTAAAAGAAATCTGAAGCCATGTTGTTCCCTCCCAATGACACAATCACGAACCACTGCATCAACCTTTCTGCTCTAGCCGTGTCAGAAAAACAAAAAGTCACAAAGCTGGGAGTAATAATGGATCATTCAATGAAGCTCAACAGTCATGTAAATATGATAGTTAAATCCTGTTTTTTCTAGCTGAGGCGGCTGTCTAAACAAGCCCGTATTGTCCAAAAATAACCTGGAGACAGTAATACACGCATTCATTACATCTTGGCTTGATTACTGCAATTCGCTCATGTTTGGTATCAGTCAGACCACCATTGCATGACTACAACTGGTCCAGAATGCAGCAGCCCGATTTTTAACCAGTACAGGTAAAAGAGAGCACATTACACCAGTCTTGGCCTCCCTGCACTGGCTACCGGTTCAACTTCAAATCCAGTTCAAAATAGTCTTGTATGTCTACAAATCGCTGAACAGGCTTGCCCCCCATCTCTCTGATTTCCTACAGCCGTATGTCCCACCACGTTCTCTGAGGTCAGCGGACCAGTTGCTCCTCACAGTTCCAGGAAATCGTCTTAAGGGCCAGTTTACATGGCACGTATTTTGAGGGAAACTGCTCCTTTCTCTCTGCATCTTTGCTTATCATCGACACAAGTCCACTGGCCCCTCTCTTTGAATCCGACGGTTTCTGAACTCACCCTCCAGAGTGCAGCTTTTTCGCTGACCCCCTGTTGATAACATAAACATCTCCCGCTATGCTTTTGTGTGAACACATGCGCGTAGCAAGCACACACGGACAGTCAGGGCAGGCGGACATTTCATATGTCACGTTGCACAATATTATAACAGTTTAACAATAATAAACAGTATTTATGTTAGCGTGGGAGATATATAACGTTATCTGAGCTACATTATCTATCTGGACTCGTTACGTTATTTAAACAATGCGTAACGTGCTGTGAAAATGAAGACACCAGGTTTATTTATTTATTTATTTATTTATTTATTTATTTATTCAACACCACAAACTGAACGTCACAAAAACACTGAGAATTAAACTGAACACTATTAAAACACGTTAACCGAACTGTAAATACGTTAATGAACTGGAATCTTGCTGTGTTTTCATCTGGACCCCATCAGAACCGGTCCGCCTGTTGGAACGACAGCTTCTCCAACTGGCAGAAAATAAAAAATAAAAACTCTGTTGTTGTGTGATCAAAGTAAACACAAGCAAACATTATATTAAGAACGTTGATTTACCTGCTGTAAGTCATGTTTATCACGGAGACATCATCCTCATCGTCATTCAGTTCTGGTCCACAGTCCACTCAGCGTCTGGTGTGGAGCTTGTTAGATGAAGCGGGTCCCACTTGGCGTCAAATCTGTTGACTCTTATCCAAATCCAGCTTTAACTTGTTGTTAAGTTGTTGTTAGCTCAACGTTTAGCCCAGAAGAACGCAGCAGTCTGCCAGCAGAGTGAGGTAGCACGCATGCACAGTAGGTGAAGGTTCAACAGCACGCATGCACAATGGGTGAAGGTTCAAAAATTCACACCATCTAATGACCCGGCATGGTAACTACAGTGGATTCATGAGGGGAGGAGGGGGGCATGAGGGAGGGTGGTGATTCGAGCGGATCCGTGTCAACGCAAAACTTTTCATCTAATTAACATATCCAAAACCTCTGTTTCCCCCCACAGTGTCCGTGTAAACAGGGCCCAAGTGCAAAGGTGACAGGGCCTTCTCTGTAGCAGGCCCAAGACTTTGGAATGAGTTACCTCTGCTTATCAGACAGGCCCCCTCCCTCTCGGTTTTCAAATCCTGTTAAAAAACCCACTACTATTCCGTATCATTCAACACCAGATGATCTGTGTTTGAACCTGTTGGCTTCACACACGTTAGTCGTTATATTTGTTATCTGCAACGTTTTTATGTATGTATTCTGATTTTACTTCAATTTGTATGTTACATACAGTATGTGTTGCCTGTTTTTTATCTGTTTGTACAGCACTTTGGTTGGCCTTGTTGCTGTTTAAAGTGCTCTATAAATAAAATGGTATTGTATGGTATCTTTGGTTTTCTTGGTAACTACCCATTAGTTCTTGATTAGTTTCTCTTCACTTATAAGGTAACTAATCAATAGTCCCCTAATAAGACTTGGCTGTGTGCTCCCCAGTAAGTACTGGTTAAGTACCCATTATCTCCTGATGTGTTCCTTAGGTGTTCCCCAGTAGTTCAGCAAATTTTGTGTACCTTATTGTAAAGTGTTACTGATTACCTCTCTGTCTGAAACATTTGCTATTTCAAAATGTTAAAAGGTCTCTAATGGATGATTTCTGTATTTTTTTTTTCTTCTTCTTTTTATTAGCAGCCCAACGACTCAGTGGTTAGTACTGTTGCCCCACAGCAAGAAGGTCCTGGGTTCAATCCCCAATTCGACCTGGGGTCTTTCTGTATGGAGTTTACATGTTCTTCTCGTGTTCGCTTGGGTTTTCTCCGGGTACTCTGGTTTCCTCCCACAGATCAAAAATGCATGTTAGTCTGCCTTCAGTCCCAGGCCTCCTTTGTAAAAAAGATCTGTGATCTCAATGGGATTTGCCTGGTTAAATAAAGGTTAATCAATCAATAAATGTTTGGCTTTTATTTTAAAAAAAACTCATTGGCAGGCCAGTCTTAAGACACCCAGGGGCTGGAAGTGGCCCACGGGCCGCCAGTTGAATAGCTTGCTATCGAGTATTTTTTACTAATATTTAGTTTTTCAGTTTATAATCTGAAATTTATTTTCTCAAAATTGTCCATATGTATTTTTTACACTGAAACAGCATTTTTCATTTAAGCATAAAGTTTAATTATCAATCATGTACATAGAAAAAATTATATTTTCACATAATATTATACCATAATACAGTTTATACTGTGAGTCTAAAGACATCATTGTATGCCATATGCAAAGCCACTGTGCTGTGATATCAACCCCCCTGAGATGAGTTCCTAAGAGAGCTAAACTATCTAATAAACCTTTCCCTGACATCAACCATTTAGTTGGTAAATGCTGTGGACAGAGCTCTACAAAGCTTTAAAAGTGTTTGGGTCCCAGGTAACAAAGAACTCTGCAGCTCTTTGTAGATATCAAATCTGTTCATTAAAAATCAATTACATTTGTGTGTTTGAACATTTATGGATAATGAGTTCAATGTTACCTATATTACAATGGGTGGGTATGTGGAAATGAGCAAATACAGGTATTTGTATTTTTCTATATTGTTTGCAGTTTATGTTTTAATCATTTGTAGTAATTCTATTATTCTCTACTTGATCTGGATACACAAAAGCCTCCATGAGCCAATGTACATTTTTATTGCAGCTTTGTTATTTAACTGTATTCTTTACAGTACCACTGTTTACCCAAAGCTCCTGATTGACTTTTTATCTGATGAACAGATTGTATCATATTCAGCCTGTATCTTTCAGTTTTTTATGTTTTATACTTTAGGTGGTTCCGAGTTCATCCTGTTGGCATTCATGGCTTTTGACAGATATGTGTCTATTTGTAAACCTCTGAGATACAAATGTGTTATGACAAAAAACACTATAAAAATGTTTCTAGTTCTAGCCTGGTTATTTCCTGCTTGTCATGTTACAGTAACATCAACCCTAAGTGCTAAATCTAAACTATGTAACTTAACTTTAAAAGGAATATTTTGTAACAATTCAGTTTATACACTTCAGTGTGTCAGGCTGGAATCACTTACGGTGTTTGGTCTTGTTTCTTTATTCGATCTTGCAATACTTCCAATGTTCTTTACCATTTTTACGTATACAAAAATATTCACGACATCTTATAAAAAGTGTAAAACATTCAGAAAAAAAGCTGCTGAGACCTGCATACCCCACCTGCTAGTTTTAATCAGCTACTTCTGTTTGATGGCATATGATGTAATTGTGGCTCGAGTGGAGACTGATTTAACCCAATCTGTTCATTTTATAATGACTTTGCAAGTGCTCTTATATCAACCTTTGTTAAATCCATTTATATATGGGCTGAAAATGAAAGAAATTTCTAAACATCTAAAACGTATTTGTTAAACCAAAGTCTAAGTAGTATGTAACTGTGTGCAATTTGAGTCTGTTGCTCTGAAGATGACTGCGCACATCTGAACTTGTTTCTGTATCAATATCATCAGGAAAAAAATCACTAAATATTCTGCACAGACCTGTTTGTTCTGTTAGTTCTAATCACTTTTGTAATTGTTTTTCTAACAGAAAAGTGCTCAATTGAGATCAAATTAGCAAAATTTGGAGCAGTAATTTAATGTGTTTCTATTGTCCCTCTCTTATAATATATATTTGAATGTAGACTATAAAGACCATTTTATGACTTTATAAATGTATGATAAAGGTTTTATTTTTGCTGACTTCTGTCACTGTTTCAAGTACATGTGAATTTGAGGATACAGTATGATACTACAAATAGTTTGTAATACCTGTATTTTATATTCTAAAATCAAAAATATAATTTTAGTTTTATATGATTTTTTTAAAATACCCCCCCTTTTATAATATTTAGGGAAAATTCTACACATGCATCAAAATGAATGACTATAAAAACAGTTTTGACAGAAAAAAGGATTGTGTTAAATGTAATCAGAGCTGCTATGAACACTCATGTTTTATTTTCTGTAAACTTCACAGAAGAGTGTTCCTCAGTTACAATTAATAGATCTGACTCTACTTTTAGCAAACAAACAGTAGGTGATTGATGTTATCGGCCCTGTTTGTTCCCGTTAAGTGGGGACACTGAGGAGTGGATACAGCCACAGCTGACATGTGCTCAAATGATGCTGATGTGTTAAAAAAGCAACTTCCCGCTGACAGACAACGTTAAGAGAGCCATAAGTGTGCTAGTTTGTTCAAGTTGTCAAATTTAAGTCAGGCCCTGTGGGTGGATTCAGATAGAATTAAAATAGAAAATAAAACTTTATATATATATA
>JBBPBX010003690.1:31292-56210 GCA_038048925.1 Garcialebias charrua
TATATATATATATATGTGTGTGTGTGTGTGTGTGTGTGTGTGTGTGTGTGTGTGTGTAGATATTTTAAACCCTTCCCACAGTCGTGCAATATTCTAAAAAATGTTTCTAACCTCTAAACGCTCTAAAAGAGCAGAGGATGTCATGATTTCAGCTCCCTGCTTCCTCTGCTCTTTGCCATCTTCAAGCACTCTTGGCCACGCCAACTTCTCCACTCTTCATGCTGAACAGCTGATTACCGTAGCTGCAGCAGGAAGTTTATCCTGCAGTATGGGCTGCACAAAGCTGCAGGAGGAAGCTTTATCTGCAGCTCTGGGCTGCACAAATGTGCATCAGGTGCTAAATAATTTAAAAACATTTGTTTTTAATAAAAATTCCATACAGATTGAGTGGCTCATCCATCAATCAGCCAATTGTGTGTCATGTCCAATCTTATTTTGAAAAACCATGATAGAGTGAATCTGCAATAATTGAATCGCAAAGTAGCGAAGGATTACTGTATTGATTAAAATGATTGTTTCTTCATATGACTGGGGTGGCCACAAATTAACCCAAGGTGAGCAAGGCCACCATTAGCCAACACTACCAAAATCAGAAACCAATATGGATTATTGAGCAGCATTATGAACATTTTTCTTTTTAGTTCATTCCAACTGAATTCTCATAATGACACTTGAAGAAGATATACCAATTTTGTACGTCCTCAAAATAGTGTTCATGTATAGGAATTGAGACAATACAAACACTGTAATAGCAAATTTCTGAGATTATTTTAGTGATTAATCTTAACTTTTTTTGTCCATGTTAAGTTTAATTTGCATCACATAGAAAGCTATGGTTGTGAAACACTACAGTTTCATGATGAAAAACCAATGAAACATTATGTCAGGCCTCCAGAGATCAAATCTGTAGAGGGAAACCAAATCTATTAAACACACTTCACAGTTTCAGTGATTCAGTTACTACCTAGTTAGTAACAAGTGTCCTGTCTTTGGATTCAGATATTAAAAATATGTTTATGTATTTTTTAAACTGATTATTTAAGGAAAAAATTATAGTTGTTTAAAAACTGTTCATGGATCATGAGGTAAATATTTCTCATATAACTCTGTTGGGGTATGTAGAAATGAACAAATACAGATATTTGTATTTTGCCATTTTGTTTACAGTATATGTTTTAATAATTGGTAGTAATTCTATTATTGTGTATCTGATCTGGTCAAACAAAAGCCTCCATGATCCCATGTATATCTTCATTGCAGCTTTGTTATTTAACTGTATTCTTTACAGCACCACTGTTTACCCAAAGCTCTTGATTGACTTTTTATCTGACAACCAGATCATATCATATTCAGCCTGCCTCCTCCAGTTTTTCACGTTTTATACTTTAGGCAGTTCAGAGTTCATCCTGTTGGCAGCCATGGCTTTTGATAGATATATGTCTATATGTAAACCTCTGAGCTACCAAACAATCATGACTACATCCACAGTGAAATGGCTTCTGGCATTGGCCTGGATTCTTCCTGTCTGTCATGCTGCTGTACAAGTAATACTGAGTGCTCAATCTAAAATATGTAACTCATACATGAAAGGAATCTTTTGTAACAATTCCATATTTTCACTTTATTGTGTCAAGTCAACATCACTTCTTGTATTTGGAGTTGTTTCTTTAATAGATCTTTTAGTGCTTCCATTGCTCTTTACAGTTTTTACATATGCAAAAATATTTACAGTATCTTATCAAAAAGGTCAAACATTTAGGAGAAAGGCTGCAGAGACATGCATACCTCACCTGTTGGTTTTAATCAGCTTCTCCTACTTAGCTTCTTATGACATAATTATAGCTCGAGTGGAGTCTAATTTGCCTAAAATTGTTAGCTATATAATGACATTACAAATATTTCTGTATCACCCTTTGTTTAACCCATTTATATATGGTTTAAAAATGAAAGAAATTTCTAAACATTTGAAGAACTTTTGTTTAATTAAAGTCTAACTGCAGCTCATTTTTGTAGAAACAAAATGTTCATTTGTTTCTTTGGTTGTGACTGCACACATTCATCAATAATCAGCTCAGTTCCAGCACTACAAATTCAGCAGTTTAATAAAATCACTCTTAATAAGTGTGATCAGAAAAGCTGGAGAAGTCTTGAAAAAATATTGCACATACCTATTATATCACTAGCTGATTTTAATCAGTTGTCCCAGTTTGTATCTGATGTGATGACTACCTAAAGTGGAACATTAAATAATTTGCAGAATGTTTGCAGCATTATCGTTTTCTGTTTGAAATGCAAGAGGGAAGTATAAGTATATAAACATTTTCCCCCATTTTGTAAGTATTATCAATTGTTTACCTGTTTTGTTTTGTATTGTACAGAAAACTGAGTGCTATTGATATTCCTAAAATTTATTGCAGATTGAAATGCTTTAATTTGTTATCCTAATTTTCTAATATTAGAAAAAAAATTCTAGTCTTTCTCTGCAAGGATTTTAACAGATCATCCTATTTTTTTCCATAACATTTAGGCTTAGTCCTAACCGATGTAACAAATGAAATTAAAAAGAGCAATGAAGAACATTGATTTCTATGGAAACAATGAGAACGGATTACGTTAAATACAGTTAGGGCTGCCAGCTTTAACAGTTAATCCCTGAACACAGATGGTTTTATTCATCTTAAGAAGGTTTTCCCAATTACACTTTTAAAATCAGCAGAGAGAGTGACAAAAACCAAGTAAAAACATTTGCTTTGTTGGACACACTTATGGTGAACACATCAGCTCCTTCACTTGTTCATCCATACGTTGCTTCACAATTGTTAATCGTGTATGTAGTGCAACAAAGTTCAGTCAGGTCATCTGGACGGTTTCTTTTTTTTCTGAGATGTTTCGTCCTTCAGGCAAAGAACTGAAGAAATCCTTTGGATGAAGGATGAAACATCTCAGCGAAAAAAGCAACTGTCCAGATGACCTGACTGAACATTGTTGGAATTTTACCTGGATTATTGACCATGAACTTTGGTGCATGTCTGTAGTGCACTTCACTAAATCTCCATCTGAAGAGATTTTGGAGCAGAGTACCAGAGAACAGTTTTTAAAGATTGCTTATCTTTATAAACTATGTGTTGGTGAGAAATGGTTAGAAGAAAATGTAAAGGCAAATTTAGGAGCAAATATTTATAAAAAGGTTATTTTGTCTGGAACTGATCATCCTTCCTTTAATTTAGAAAATCTGGGATCTCAGAGTTCACCCGGTGATGTTTTTATTTTTATTTAAACAACATGAAATACAGTATTAAAGGTATTATGACATGATTTTGTAACAATGCATACAATTGCACAACATAAATATCTTGTTTCATTCAACTATGTTCATTTTAGCAAACAAAATGATATATTAATGAAAATTCCTTTCAAAGTTAGTTTAAAATTAAAAACCGTGTTTCTTCACGGGATATCCGACTACACGTGAATGCAACATCTGTGACGTAGGAGTAGGAACCGTAGTTTGCGTCTGCCCTGATAACGCATATTCATTCTCTGCCAGATCGCCTATTATTTTTGTATAACTTGAAAAATGCTGTTACGTTGTGTTGCATTTGGGTGTTCTAATATCATCAGTGAACAAGTGAGCCTTTTCACTTTCCCAAAAGATGTAAACCTTCGTCAAGAATGGAATAAACAAAGCTGCCCCCCCTCGGAGCTCCCTCGCTTCCTGAAAAGGTAAGACTCAAATAAATACGGGTGCAGACCTAAATTAGAACCAGCTGTTTCTGCTTCCTAAACTGAAGACAAATCTCTCAAATCTTCACTTAGATTGCTTATTTATTGTCCGCCATGAATATGTAAAAGGGACATTCGAAAGACGTTCCTACTCCTACGTCTCAGATGTTGCATTCGTGTGTAGTCGGATGTCCCGTGAAGAAACACGGTTTCTAATTTAAAACTCACTTTGACAGGAATTTTCATTAATATATCATTTTGTTTGCTAAAACGAACATAGTTGAATGATACAAGATATTTATGTTGTGCAATTTTATGCATTGTTACAAAATCATGCCACAATACCTTTAAGGTTACAATTTTTTAGAGGAAAATGTTCTTAATGATGTTTACTCAAATGAATCACACTCACACCCGGCAGGTGAAGATTTAGCGCTGGTGCAATGTTACTTGCAAGGGCAGATATTGGAACAGTTCACATCACTATGCATTAAATGTAGACACCTGAAGCCCTGTCACAATGATATGCAAATGCTGTTTTGTCTATTCACTTTTTATATCGTTATCAGCTTGACAAGGTTTCAGTAGGTGTCCTCAAACCAGCTCTAGTCTCACGTGGCACTCCTGGCCTTCATACATACAGTCCATGGCATCTCTTCAGGATAAGAGAGTGTTTTGAGAGACAACTTGGTTGTTTGCTTTAAGGAAAAGCAAGCTAGTAATAATATATTCATAACCACATAACCTCTGACCAAAATCCTCCAACACAAATGCCACTGGAAAACTACAAGGAGTTGGTAATATTAGAACTGCAGTAACAGGCAGGCTTTGAGGCTACAGCTTTAACTTTGGAAAAAGATGTGACAGCAAACTGTAATTGCTAAATTAAATTTGAAATGTGAGAGGGTAGAAATTATAAAAGAAGGGAAAATGTCTGATGTTAGTGGTAATGTCAAAGCAATCCTTTTGATGTTTTAATTGGATTTATGTTTAAGTGAATGTAATGATTATGCTAAAGTAAAATGACATTATTAAAGGCCTATTAATTAATGTATTTATTCATGTATTCATTCATTTAAAAGAAACAAAAAAATCATCAAAAAGAAAAAACTTTGAATGAAAAGGGTGCAGAAAGAAAAAGAAAATTCTTATATTGTATCTGCCCCCGACAACGGAGATTTGAAGCCTTCAGGTGCTTCGAATGGTGCTACGAGGCTGGAGCAGGAGGAGTGCATTCAGCGGAGAAGGGTTTAGCTCAGAACCATGAAGTGAGGGGAGGGAGGAGGGGGTTTAGGACACCTGACAGAATCAGAGCTGCTCTATTCACACACAACCTGCTATTGCTCTCCAAAATAGTAATTTTGTGTTTGCAAATGTAGGTAATGTAGATGTTTGACAACTCGTTAACATACACTAAAATGCAGGAAATAGCATCTCTGTTATTCAAAAATTTGTGTGAGAGGACCCAAGGACCCCCCTGGCACCAGCTCGCTGTTCTGGCATCAATCAGTTTACAAATAAGCTCTGCAGTAGACGTGTGAAAAGTGATTGCCAGTGCAGTGCTTGATCTTTGCCGGGCTTCCCATGTTGGAAAATGAACACTGTCATTGTTTCTCACATCAAGAGGTATACTGCAGCTTGGTCTTTTATAATAATAATAATAATAATAATCATCATCATTTTATTTAAAAGCGCCTATCAAGACATCCAAGGACACTTAAACAAACAAACAAACACAGTTCAAACCTTAGCAGTAACAAATTGAAATATAAAATACATAAAGAATATCCATCCATCCATCCATTTTCGTCCGCTTATCCGGGGTCGGGTCGCGGGGGTAGCAGCCTAAGTAGGGAGGCCCAGACTTCCCTCTCCCCAGCCACTTGGAGCAGCTCCTCTGGGGGAATCCCAAGGCGTTCCCAGGCCAGCCGAGAAACATAGTCCCTCCAGCGTGTCCTGGGTCTTCCTCTGGGTCTCCTCCCGGTGGGACATGCCCGGAACACCTCACCAGGGAGGCGTCCAGGAGGCATCCTAACCAGATGCCCGAGCCACCTCAACTGGCTCCTCTCGATGTGGAGAAGCAGCGGCTCTACTCCGAGTCCCTCCCGGATGACTGAGCTTCTCACCCTATCTCTAAGGGAGAGTCCAGACACCCTGCGGAGAAAACTCATTTCAGCCGCTTGTATCCGAGATCTCGTTCTTTCGGTCACAACCCAAAGCTCATGACCATAGATGAGGGTGGGAACGTAGATCGATCGGTAAATTGAGAGCTTTGCCTTTCGACTCAGCTCTCTCTTCACCACGACAGACCGGTACAGCGCCCGCTTCACTGTGGATGCTGCACCTATCCGCCTATCGATCTCACGCTCCAGTTTTCCCTCATTCGTGAACAAGACCCCGAGATACTTAAACTCCTCCACTTGGGGCAGGACCTCCTCCCCGACCCAGAGAGGGCATGCTACCCTTTTCCGGCTCAAGACCATGGCCTCGGATTTGGAGGAACTGATCCTCATCCCGGCCGCATCACACTCAGCTGCAAACCGCTCCAGCGAAAGCTGTAGATCACGATCTGATGAAGCCAATAGGACCACATCATCTGCAAAAAACAGAGAAGCGATTCTAAGGCCACCAAAACGGATCCTCTCAACACCTTGGCTGCGCCTAGAAATTCTGTCCATAAAAGTTATGAACAGAATCGGTGACAAAGGGCAACCTTGGCGGAGTCCAACTCTCACTGGAAACGAGCCTGACTTACTGCCGGCAATGCGGACCAAGCTCTGACACCGGTCGTACAGGGACCTAACAGCCCATATCAATGGGCCTGGTACCCCATACTCCCGGAGTACCCCCCACAGAACCCCCCGAGGGACGTGGTCGAATGCCTTTTCCAAGTCCACAAAGCACATGTAAACTGGTTGGGCAAACTCCCACGCGCCCTCCAGGACCCTGCTGAGGGTGTAGAGCTGGTCCAGTGTTCCACGACCAGCACGAAAACCACATTGCTCCTCCTGAATCCGAGGTTCGACTATCCGACGGACCCTCCTCTCCAGAACCCCTGAATAGACCTTACCAGGGAGGCTTAAGAGTGTGATCCCCCTATAGTTGGAACACACCCTACGGTCCCCCTTTTTGAATAGGGGAACCACCACCCCAGTCTGCCAATAAAAGGGAATTGCCCCCGATGTCCATGCGATATTGCAGAGTTGCGTAACCCAACACAACCCCACAACATCCAGAGCCCTAAGGAACTAAGGGCGAATCTCATCCATCCCCGGAGCCCTACCACCGCGGAGCATTTTAACCACCTCGGTGACCTCAGCACCAGAGATTGGAGAGCCCGACCCAACGTCCCCAGGCTCCGCTTCCTCAGTGGAAGACGTGCCAGTAGGATTGAGGAGGTCTTCGAAGTACTCCGCCCACCGACTCACAACATCCCGAGTTGAGGTCAACAGCACGCCATCCCCACCATAAATGGTGTTGGTCGCGTACCGCTTTCCCCCCCCCTGAGACGCCGATGGTAGGCCAAAAAGGCCCAATAGGACTCCTTCTTCAGCATGACAGCATCCCTCACCGCCGGTGTCCTCTCCCGGAGGTGGGAGTAAAAGCTCTGTCTTACGGGAGACACTGCCAGACGTTCCCAGCAGACCCTCACAATACGTTTGGACCCACCATCTGAGCCAACTCATCACCAGGTAGTGGTCAGTTGACAGCTCTGCCCCTCTCTTCACCCGAGTGTCCAGGACATGCGGCCGCAGATCAGATGAGACAACAACAAAGTCGATCATCGAACTGCGACCTAGGGTGTCCTGGTGCCAAGAGCACATATGTACACCCTTATGCCTGAACATGGTGTTCGTTATGGACAATCCATGACGAGCACAGAAGTCCAACAACAGAACACCACTCGGGTTCAGATCAGGGGGGCCGTTCCTCCCAACCACACCCCTCCAGGTCTCACTGTCATTGCCCACGTGAGCGTTGAAGTCCCCCAGCAGAACAAGGGAGTCCCCAGGAGGCGCACTCTCCAATACCCCCTCCAAGGACTCCAAAAAGGGTGGGTAATCTGCGCTGCCGTTTGGCGCATAGGCACAAACAACAGTCAGAGCCCGTCCCCCCACACGTAGGCGAAGGGAGGCTACCCTCTCGTTCACCGGGGTGAACCCCAACGTACAGGCACCAAGATGGGGGGCAACAAGTATGCCCACTCCTGCTCGGCGCCTCTCACCAGGGGCAACTCCAGAGTGGAAGAGTGTCCAACCCCTCTCAAGGAAACTGGTTCCAGAGCCAGAGCCATGCGTTGAGGTGAGTCCGACTATTTCTAGCCGGAACCTCTCAACCTCACACACTAGCTCAGGCTCCTTCCCCACCAGAGAGGTGACATTCCATGTCCCAATGGCCAGCTTCTGTAGCTGAGGATCAGACCGCCAGGGTTCCCGCCCTCGGTCACCACCTATCCCACATTGCACCCGACCCCTTTGGCCCCTCCCATAGGTGGTGAGCCCATGGGAATATAAGAATAAAGAATATAAGAAGAGATATGTAGAAGAGCTACAATCTTGGTTGACAAACTGTACATCAATGGTCAGCTGTTCAGAGATCCAGAGGTTACTCCATGACTATTTTAGTCATCATTAAGGTAAGAATGATTTTCAGTTCCTATTAATACTTAATATTATTAACTAGATATCAATATTAATTACTAGATATATGTATTTTTTCAGCACAGCTCGTTTGGTGGGTTACACAGACTGGTGATCCACGGTGGCATGGCAATGATTGTGGTAGGAGGGTTATTTTTTATTTTTTCTTCTATCTGTTATCTTTTTGTGTTCAGTATGATTTCACTTTCTTTTTTTGTCTGTATTTTTCTGACTCAACATTTGTTAATACACAAGCACAAGGGCTTATATGCACTCATATCTGCTTACACAAATACATGATAAAGGAATATATCACTGATATATCGTCAAAAACAACACTTAGAATACTTCTTAATGATATATAGTCAAACATCAAGGATTATTTGTTTACCTGTTTTCTTATTTTATATATTTGTGATAATGGGTCTGGTTTATCTATATTCTCACAGACACAGGTATGAGCACTTCAAGGTTTGTCACATGGAATATTAATGGAGCTGGTAGCCAACATGAAAAATATAGAATCTTTAACAAGATTAAAAGATTAAAGGCAGATGTTGTACTACTCCAAGAAATTCATAAATTAACCTCAACTGTGGATGAGCTTAAATCTGATAAGTTTCCTAATGTATTTTCAGCCTGTTATAACTCGAGACAAAGGGGTGTAGCAATAGTAATACATAAAAATGTTATTTCACAATATTAGATACAATTATAGAGCCACAAGGTAGGTATATAATATTAAAATTATCCATACTCAGGCAAAAATATTGTATTATTAGTGTATATGGTCCAAATGTGGATGACGCAGCGTTTTTTCATCATCTCTTTTCTATTCTATCAAATCACATGGATTCCTCAATGGTGCTGGGAGGTGATCTCAACGTTTGTTAGATGATAAAATAGACAGGCTGAATGCAGTAGGAACTCAACGTGGTCAGCAATCCATAAATATAGTTAAACAGTATATGAGTGATTATGCACTATGCGATACATGGCGTTCTCTTCACCCTGATAGCAGAGAATATTCTTTTTTTTCACATGTTCATAATTCTTATTCTTGTTTGGATTATTTCATAGTAAGCAATTCATTGCTGACAAACATTTCAGACAGTAAGATACACCCTATTGCTGTCAGCGATCATGCACCAGTTACATTAAATTTAACTAATAATAAAGAAACCCCCAAAAGTATAAACTGGAGATTAAATACATCACTGCTAAAAGACAAAGAATTTATAGAATATTTTAAAAAAGAATGGACATTGTATTTAGAGTTTAATGACTTGCCAGGAACATTAGCATGTACACTTTGGAAGGCTGGGAAGACAGTTATGAGAGGAAAAATAATATCCTATTCAACAAATAAAAAGAAAAAAGAAAATAAACGTATTGAGGAATTAGAGAAATCCATAAAATTACTAGAAGGTATGCAAGGAGAAGATATACAAAAAAACTACGCAAAATAAAGTTAAAATTAAATGAATTTATTGATAAAAAACAAATTCTTGGTAGAAAGGCTTCGTTTAGAACATTTTGAACACAGTAATAAATCAGGGAGCTTTTTAGCAAACCAACTCAAATTAAACAAAGAAAAGACATCTATATATGGTATTAAAGACACAAATGGAAATATAACTTATGATGAGGGAAAAGTAAACAGTGTTTTGTTGGCTTGTTTTCTTATTCGCCCCAAATTCGTTGTTTTGGTTTCACTTTGGATCAAAAAGAGGAGAGATACACTGAAAACACGACAAAACGCGCATTTACAGTTCCAAAAACCAGTTTAATTAATCATAAGTTTAAAAAATCACAGAATACATTTGTTCTATTTCTAAAAGCCATTATATTTGATTAAAGTACGTGGACAGTGAGAGAAAAATAGAGAAAAAGGGAGGAGGCAGGGAGAGAGAGGGAGAGAAAGGACATTGAAATGCGCATTTCAAGGGAGACCCTATATACAACCTGATTAGTTTGATGTTTGTTCTTCTCCTTGGGCTTGCCTGCATTTACTGGCGTGGAGGAGAAGACTCATGTTTTATACTTCTGCAGGGTATTTCCTGCTTTCCACCAATGACAGAGGCCCTTCTTTGTTTTCTTGTGGGGTGCTTTCCTCCCCCTTAACTGCCAGAGGCCTCTATCTTGTGAAAGCAGGAAATACCATTTGTTTTTTTCAGCTTGTAGAACTTTTTGGGCTTGAGAGTGAAGGATAATATTCATTCATTCATCCAACCTTTATTTATACAGGCTGGCCTCAGCACAGTTCTATATGTTACACAGTTCTATTTTTAATCTGATTGGAACTAATACACAACTATTATATAATTAATACACAAATGCTTTATGATCAAGGTATTAACTGTTTTACAAATGTTTAATCATGTCTTCTGTGCCTTAAAGTGGCTTACACATATTATAAGTCTACACACTTTTATATCCCACAGAATGGAGCAGTTTCAGGGATGGACAGCTTTGTGCCTGTTCCAGTTCACCCAGACCCTAACAGAGGGGGAAGGGAGAGTTGTATACCCTCTGGCTGAACAACCACATAGAACAAAGAGACTTTCAGTGACTTCCTACCAGCCATATATCTGCAAAGTCATAAAACTGACAGACAGAGAGGCGCCAGGCCCCTCTCCTCTCTCCCAAGCCAATAAGAGGCCAGAACAGATCCAAACTGAGCACTCCTTCAGAACCAGAACCTCGCTAGGACAGATCTGTTTACATGCTCACAATCCTGTGTCCCCTCAGCAAATCCTTATCATTCTACGAGAGAGACTGATCATTTGAACACCGTGTGAAAACTCCCCCAAGACAAAAGAAAACACGGAGAAAAAAATATTTTTTATTTCATAACAAACCCCCTTTGGACCTCATTATCTGAGGTCCATCCCAAAAGAAATAAAATCACACACCTAATAACGTAGCTAAACGCATATATACACAATATTCAATCGTTTTTTTTCAAAATCCTTCAAGTTATAGTTTTTTAACAAAAGCAGTTGGCGAATCACTTCAGGATCCCTTTTTTCTAGGGTGGACGTGATAAGTCTAACCGTCAAAGACCTTAAACAAGGCACGTAGTAGCACCCGCAAGTTATAAGTATGCCTAAGAAAATAGCCAATGATACCATTATAGATACAAACACCTGTTTCCAAGGACCGAAGATCTTTATCAGCCAATTGTCCAATGGGTCGTCCAGACACGAATGGCTTTTCATTTAATCTGAGAGGGTTCTAAGGCCTTCTAGGGCCCTTGTGACTTTTCCATCTGGAGCAGTGTTGTTTGGAATAAATGTACAGCAAAGGTCACCAAACATACTACAAACCCCTCCCCTCTCCGCCAAAAGCATATCCAACGCCATCCTGTTCTGAACTGCTATCAGGGAAGTCGGCGCCAGTTGTTCGGCCAGACCTTCTACCGCGTCTCTGGTGAGATTGGACAGTCGCATAACATTATAATGCACATAATTTATCCTGTCAACATTTTTATTGGGAGTAACAGGGAACACTGCTGAAATGATAGGAAAACTCTCGAACCCCGCTGCCACCTGATCCGCCAGTTTGTATTCATTTGGCACACCCCGCGGAATGCCTATAGAGTCAATATAAGTAGGTGAGCCGACGGTTGGATCAAAATTAGCAGATCTCCTTCTCCTATTTTGAGAGAGATCAGTTCCGTTCAGGATCTCCAATCTGGGACCAATCAGAGCCAGAGGAGCCGCCAATCGTACCATGGCACAAAGTCCAATGGTGTTGTCCAAGATACGAGTGAGTAATCTCCTTTCCCCACAATAGTAGTATAAGCCCGATCTAACAAGAGGGCCAATCACTTTTCTATCCCCTTTTTCTGTGCTCGCTGGCCTCGTCTGATTGCACCAGCTTGGGTCAATCATGCCCACATTTATTTTGGCATTTGGACTCGTAAAATTAAAACAGAAGTAATCATTGCGTTTTGTAGCATGAAACGGGCCAGCTTCCGTGTGATTCCCGGCTAAGGGAAACACTTCACTTAAGGTTGTACAATTGGCATGCATCTGCGTTCTGGTCAAGTTTAGCATGCAAAAAGTAGTAGCTTAGAGTCATGACGAAGATCATATAGTATAATTACTATTGAAAATCGGATTTCCAAAAAAGTTGGGACACTAAACAAATTGTGAATAAAAACTGAATGTAATGATGTGGAGATGGCAATTGTCAATATTTTATTCGTAATAGAACATAGATGACAGATCTTCTATTTTCTTAGGCATACTTATAACTTGCGGGTGCTACTGCGTGCCTTGTTTAAGTCAGACCTGTTCTGCTGAAGTTACTTGTGTTTTGTTGTTGTGTTTTTTTTAAATAATAATTTAGAATGTGCCACACATACTCAGGCGCTCAGTGTACAACAGCGGGCGTGCTGCGGCTCATGCCATGCATTCAGACAACGACACATACTCAGAGGCTCAGTGTACAACAGCGGGCGTGCTGCGGCTCATGCCATGCATTCAGACAACGAGGCCTGCTTCGCCGCCTCCGATAACCATGCCAACCATATATTATTGTCATGGTATCCGGTAGACATTGCGATTACCTCGACCGGAGTCAACTTTGTGTAATCGGTGGTAATTATGTCTGAAGTTTGGTGCGGGGTCACGGGGGGAAAAGAAGAGTTACCTAGAGAGCTGATAGTGTTTACCATTTCAATTCGTAATGATCCATATTTTGGTGGATAGGAGTTCACTATCACTCTCATAACATGAAAATTGAACGGATGTTCGTCCATTTCAAAAGTGGACACCGCTTTAATAGACAGGGAAACCGGATTCTGGGTGAGGGAAAAATCCCTCTGGAGAGTGAACTTGCTAGTCCAAAACTGGCGAAATCCTGGCCGATCCGACTTAGGCTGGGAAAATACCCAGGACCCTTGTTGTAAAACCACCTTATCCCCGCTACATTGGACATTTTGGCCAGCACATAGTACAATTTCCCCCCAAGTGCAGCTCCGTGGGCATTGTAAAGCCGTAGGTGGACACTGACACATGTATATATCTGCATGCCTGAATGAAATATTCTGGCCTGCACAATCAATTACATCGCATAAATCGAACGTGAAAGTGGTAGTCTGGTTTGCAATATACTCTAGTTAGAGGATTTTTTGGTGCGCGCCATAATCTCTCTTATATCTATAAACTTCGCAATCATTTTTCCCAGGGATTACGCAGAAATGTTCTAGGAGAAAAATCAAAATTACCATACTTATTCCACTTATTCCAACTGCCATAGTGACCCTCTTGTCTGGCCACCACATTTTGACTCAATTTATTAATATGCAAATTGTAGAATATAAGGAAATATATGCAAACTATGAACGATAATACAGTAATAGTAAGCGCTTTCGGATATTGCAGAATTATGAACCTTAAGTTTCCCAAGTTCCTCCTCTAGCAGCAAGGCAGTTGTCTCCCTTGAACACACAAAAATAGAGAAAGAACACAAGATTTATATCACCATCACAGAAACATTAACATACTTTTGAATGTGCCACACATACTCAGGGGCATTCCCCTAGAACAGCTACTCAGGGCAGACCCCCGACGTTGCTCGGGGAAGGTCCCCCTATGTCCCCGAGTTTTCTTCGTGTTATGTGAGACTCTAATATGTAATGTTTTTATCTTTCTAGGTGTCTGTGCTATGTGTGGATATTATAGCATCGAGTGGCCCCATAAAACAGAGTCCTTCTGGGCCCCGCACGCAACTTTACTCGACTACTTTGGTCTATCAAGGCACAAGAGTTCGAATGCGAGCTCTTCTTGTTGTCCCGCTCGATCCTCTAGCTCCTTCCTGGTTCACGGGCTGGAGCACACTGACTCCAATGGTACCAGATCTCCCCCTTTCCTCTCAGCCTGACCGCATGTGAGGTTCTCTCGGTCACTTGGAAACGACCTGCCCAACAATGCTCCGCCAACTTCCTCTTAACGACCCTCAGCAGCACCCACTCAGCTGTGGGTAGGTCAGGGTCTCCTGGTGGACCCTTTTTCCCGTGTACCTGCTGAGTAAAGTTAGATACCAAAGCTTTTAACTCATCAAAGTATACCTTATGGTCCATCTTTCGATCCCCCCCGTTGGGCAGAGAACAAGCATTTGGTCCAGGGAAAGGTCGACCTGTGGTTAACTCATAGGGAGAGAAACCANCACGTGTGTACTGTGCAATGCAAATGTTGTAGGGTGAGGAAGAAAATTGTAAACTGAGAGCTGCATATCTATGTATATGTGAAACCCACTACCAAGTAGAATCAGTTAAACTCCTAACCAAATGTCGTCATGGAACACCTGCAGCATTCACTGATTAAATGCCAAGCTGAAATCCTCAGAAAACTCCTAAATAAAGTCACCTCCCACAGTACAAGTCATGAACACACCAGCACATCTGCCAGCAACGAGAAGACTCCCTTCTGGACTCTGTCAGGCAGGTCAGAAGGCCAAACACTTCCTGCAGAACAAACAAGTGGCAGTCCTCCAAGAAGAAAAGAAATACACATATAAAAAACAAATAAATAAAATAAAAATAAACCACCAAAGTACTCCAAACCACTATTACACAGGCCTTGTTCATATGTCATTAAACATGACCTGCACCCCACCAGGCTGAATTGATGAGAAATGGAAGCTTAATTGCAATGAGGAAATGAAATACGGCGGTGACACCATGTCAAATTAACCCTGCATGTAATCCTTTAGGCAATGCAAAAAGCTACCTGCAGCAGGTAAGATAGTATTTGCCAACACGTTCATATGAACCTCACCTATAAAAATCTGAAATGTGCCTTTAACACAGAGAGTGAAAAGCACATATCAGTAAAATATACAGTACCTCATTGTGAGGACAATGATTATATTGTCCAACTGACTGCCATAGAAGGAAATCAACAAAAACAAAAATATAGGCACAAAACCCCTTGCGTAACTTCATAAATAAAATGCAGGACGTCTCCTGAGAGTCTACGTAATCTGTAGTGCCCAGAACAGATGTGGGATGGTCCCCCGTCCAGTAACCTGTCCAAGAGGAAATAAGCAGATAACCACCCCCACATGCAAGTCAAACAAACACTAACTGTCATGCAGCAGAAGTATTGTGTATCTGGAAAGGTCAGCATGTTTAAAACAAAAGTCACAGCAACAAAAAATAAAAATCTGACAAACTAACTAAAATCACAACAGCAGCACTAACGAACAGCAACTCTGAGCCGGTCCCTGGACCAGAACTTTCAGGTCCAGTGAACACACCTCCCTTAGGGCCATCTGTGGCGGGGGGGGGGAAGGGAGGAGGGGAGGAGATGTCTCCTTCCTGGTACCTCTTTCCCTTCATGTCAGGCACCAACAGGAAAGTGTTATCTTGTTAGAAGCCATAAATCTGAGTTCGAGCCAGCAGCTTGCACCCGTGAAGCGGCCTTGTGCATATTCTTCAGACTAGGTTTCTGTCTACCTAGGATTTTAAACAATAAGCAGTCTCTGTTAAACTGTCTGCTGTCCCTGTTAAACTGTCTGCTTTTCAGATTTTCCTCATGATTTTTTTTCTCCGCACTAGAACAGAACAATTACACCCACAAAAAACAATATATGAAAATAAAAATAAAAAATCTGTCCCTGTTGCCTTTGGTTGCGTGTATACAGCACCTTCCGGTGTACAGATCGCATGCCTCAAAGAAAGAAAAAATGGGTGCGACCTATACAGTGGAAAATACGGTAATCGACTTTAACTGGGAAGGGGAGGGAAAATGTGACTCTAACAGCGATCACAGGTCCCGGTTGTGAACTTAATCACATGCACGGCAACTTGTGAACCCGGAGTAGCCGGACCACTCTGTACGGCAAAGCCGTGTGCCGGATGAAAGCCTTTGTGAACTCTACGGCGAACAGAGTCCCGGAGTACACAATCAGGCCTCGGTACCACAGCCTCCCGGAGCCCAAAAGAAAAAGAAAGTGTCTCCTAGCCGGAGCTCATAGAGGGGGAAAAAAGCAAACTTAGGCACTCATATACTATCCCTGTGTGTGTGTGGACTCTATGTGCTTTTCACTTTACTTACATGTACGAAAACCGCAAAAAAAATGCACATTCAAATGAAATACCAACAGTAGTTCACGTTATTTTACTGTTAAATGCTAACACAAACGACCGTAGCTACACTACGGTGTAATTTAGCCCACCCGTAGACAGAACAGTATACAGCCAAGGTAAATTTAGTGTTTTCAATAGCAGACATTTAGTGACAAACGGAGATCTGCTCACCTGAATGAAGGCGCCAGTTGGCTGCAGCGTGCTCGGCCACTCGGTGGGGGAAGCCCCCAAACGGCTTCCGTTTCAGGCGAAACTGCAAACTTCTCAGCGTCGGGATCACCAAATTGTTGCGGTTCAAAAGTTGAAGGAAGCTCTGAAACGAATGTGCAAGTTTATGCAGGTTTATTGTACATAATAAGAATAAACCTTACAGCAACAACAGACCTGACTCCGAGCACAGTCCACACACACATCTTCAAAGGCAGGGCCACGGTTATAAAACCCCGGATGTCGTCACCGCCTCCTGGAACCTGGAACCGCCTGGGACTGCTTCGGGACCGCCCTGGGACCACCTACACTACCACGTGACCCTCCTTTCTGCCAATAAACTATCAGCTTCAATGTAAACATCAAATGTTGGGTCTGTTGAATTGTGCAGGCGTGTAACTGTTCCCTAGTGAAAACAAAGCCCGAGAGAAAAACGTTCTGCCTTGTGTCACATTTCACATTATAAGGCAGAATTAAGTGAATACAAATAATGGAACATAATGGGTGTAATGTAATACTGATAGAAATATATTTCATGTACCCTGATGCATGCTAACTCAGCAGCCAGACAGAAGGAGAAATCACACACAAAACAGGCTCTAGAGAAATGTGGATATCCTAACTGGGCCTTCCTGAAAGCAGAGAAGAAACCCAAACAGGACTCCAGCCAGCCATCAGGTGAAAAGAAGGAACCCAGACCCAGACCAGTGGCCATTCCATATGTTGCAGGGGTTTCAGAGACATTGAGACGTTTATTTTCTAAACACAACGTCCCAGTGGCTTTTAAACCTCAAAATACATTACGGCAAAAACTGGTTCATCCCAAAGATCCAGTCCCCCGGCAAAAACAGAGTAACATTGTGTATGCTGTTCAGTGTCAGGAGGGCTGTGATCAGTCTTATATCGGGGAAACTAAACAGCCACTGGCCAAAAGGATGGCCCAGCACAGAAGATCAACATCATCAGGTCAGGACTCTGCAGTCTACACTCATCTCCAGGCCAGCGGTCACTCTTTCAGGGATGAAGATGTTCACATCCTTGATAGAGAGGAACGATGGTTTGAGAGAGGAGTAAAGGAGGCCATCTTTGTGAAAAGAAACCGCCCATCATTAAACAGGGGTGGAGGCCTCCGAGTTCAACTGTCCCCCTCCTACAATGCTGTGATTGCTGGTATCACTCAGCCCTCTGTGAATAGCAAACAACCATCAGGGTGCTAACGATCCATTGTTAGGCTGATGGTCCTCCTTGATCATGTGAGCAGCTGGTTTCAGGCTGTCATCAGCCAACTGGTTGTGTAACACTGTGAGAGGGTGCTATTTATAAGACTGAGCTGAACCCAGCACCTCAGACTGAGGAAGTCTTTCGGACGAAAGACGAAACGTTTCTACAATTTTTTGCTTTGTTTTGTTTTTTTGTTTTTTGAATGTCCAGAGGACCAGACTTAGCTTTTTTAGATATTTCATGTACCTTTAAGACCAATTGTTAGCATGATTAACTCGGTCACTTACAATGTTTCCAAATATCTGGCATCTGTACTCATCCCTTTAGTTGGCAGCTCAGAACACCACATACAGAACACCATGGACTTTGTGGATAAGGTGAGGGATGTCATCATGGAGACTGATGAAACAATGGTCTCTTTTGATGTTACATCACTCTTTACGTGCATTCCTGTTGATGAGGCAGTAGAGGTGGTCTGTTTAAGGTTAAAATCAGACACCACTCTGAACAGCAGGACCACGCTTTCCACAGAGCAACTGTGTCAACTCTTGAAACTGTGCCTGCAGTCAACCTACTTCACATATGGGGAGCAATATTATAGGCAGAAACATGGGTGTGCTATGGGGTCGCCAGTTTCTCCTATTGTTGCCAACCTGTACATGGAGGAGGTAGAAAAGAAAGCCTTGACGTCCTTTTCAGGGAGACCACCAAGTCATTGGTTCAGGTATGTTGATGACACCTGGGTTAAAATTAAATCTCAGGAAGTCCAACATTTCACTGATCACATCAACTCTGTGGATAAATATATCAAGTTCACACGAGAAGATGTAAAAAATGGCAGGTTGGCTTTCTTGGACTGTGAGGTCTCAGTTTCTGATAGAGGAAATTTGCAAACTGAGGTGTACCGCAAACCCACCCACACAGACCAGTATTTACAGTTTGACTCCCATCACCCTCTGGAGCACAAGTTAGGAGTCATCAGGACTCTGTATCACAGAGCAGACAGCGTCCCCACTAACTTAGGAGCCAGACAGAAGGAGAAATCACACACAAAACAGGCTCTAGGGAAATGTGGATATCCTAACTGGGCCTTCCTGAAAGCAGAGAAGAAACCCAAACAGGACTCCAGCCAGCCATCAGGTGAAAAGAAGGAACCCAGACCCAGACCAGTGGTCATTCCGTATGTTGCGGGAGTTTCAGAGACATTGAGACGTTTATTCTCTAAACACAATGGCCCTCATTCACGAACCGTTCGTACGCACAGATTTGTTCTTAAACTGTGCGTACGAGTGATTTAGGATCATTTGCGGCATTCAACAATGTTTTCGTATCCTACGATTTTCTTCAGATACGAACAAAATTTACGAGTGGTCCGGACCTGTCGTATAATTTAGGAGCGTCAGTCTGCTGTCATCCAGACGGATCTTCTCCACGAATAACTTCATATTTCGTTATTTAGAAAATATTTTGGGTTTAAAAAAATCACGCACCATAATTATTCTTGACAATAGGTTATTCTGTTTGAATTAGAATTATAATTTTAAGTTTAATTTGTTTGGTGTGTCGCGCAGGCTTCAGTGAGTCGTGCGCTCCCCTTGGTCATCAAAGCCGCTCCTCATATTAACACCCAGGTACATAAAATCCCCATACACCGCCGCAGAACAAGTACGAATTAAGACTGATTTTCATGCTATTGCTGGACTGCTGTGCAAACACCATCGGAGCAATAGATTATTATATCTGATTCGAAATATAACCTGCAGAATGTGGTTGCGCGATGACCAGGAGGTGCGCGCATGACACATTTGTGCTGCAAAACATGTTGGCACGCGTCTTGCAGCACGTGGCATTTATTGTCCATCCATAACGCAGACTTGACCACCTCCTGTCCGTGCTGCGGCGAGACGTTTGTTTGAAGCCATTTTCAGATCAAACCATTTATTCTTGATTTCTGATACTGTACGACCCACGGAACACACTACAATATTAATATGAAGTTAACTGTAGTTTCGAGACATCTTAAAATGCTTCTGTTCAAAAACACATCCGACACTTGCGGGGGTGGGGGGGTAGCGGTGCGCTCTTCTGAATAAGTGAAACTATAATGTAACACAGTACACTAAAATTAGAGATATTTGACCATCCGACACTTGCGGGGGGGTGGGGGGCAGCGGTGCGCCACGGCTCTTCTGAATAAGTGAAACTACACAGTTGTTTACACTAACATTAAAAATATTTGACCATCCGACACCTGCGGGGGGGGTGGCGGGGTGGCGGTGCGCCACAGCGCGACTGAGAGCAGATCTCCGAACGCGTGAAGTTCCTCCTTTTACTTCTTGAGTTTGAATGACTTTGTTGAATCTGACGTGGCATGTTCGTACGAACGCTTCGTACGAACAAAAGTAGGAGAAATTTAGGATAAAAATACGAACATTTTCGTGAATGAGGGCCAATGTCCCAGTGGCTTTTAAACCCCAAAATACATTACGGCAAAGACTGGTTCATCCCAAAGATCCAGTCCCCCGGCACAAACAGAGTAATATTGTGTATGCTGTTCAGTGTCAGGAGGGCTGTGATCAGTCTTACATTGGGGAAACTAAACAGCCACTGGCCAAAAGGATGGCCCAGCACAGAAGATCAACAGCATCAGGTCAGGACTCTGCGGTCTACACTCATCTCCAGGCCAGCGGTCACTCTTTCAAGGATGAAGATGTTCACATCCTTGATAGAGAGGAACGATGGTTTGAGAGAGGAGTAAAGGAGGCCATCTTTGTGAAAAGAAACCGTCCATCATTAAACCGGGGTGGAGGCCTCCGGGTTCAACTGTCTCCCTCTTACAATGCTGTGATTGCTAGTATCACTCAGCCCTCTGTGAATAGCAAACAACCATCAGGGTGCTAATGATCCATTGTTAGGCTGATGGCCCTCCTTGATCATGTGAGCAACTGGTTTCAGGCTGTCATCAGCCAACTGGTTGTGCAACACTGTGAGAGGGTGCTATTTATAAGACTGAGCTGAATACAGCAACTCAGACTGAGGAAGTCTTTCGGACGAAAGACGAAACGTTTCTACATTTTTTTTTGCTTTGTTTTGTTTTATTTTTTGAATGTCCAGAGGACCAGACTTAGCTTTTTTAGATTTTTCTACCTGGATTATTGAGCATGCATCAGAGTACCTTAATTTTCTTACTTGTTCTAACTCTCAGTTGTGACGTGTCTGCTCAGTTGTGATGTCACATCATCTCCTCCCTGAATATAAAAGTGTAGCCACGCCCCCGAGAAGGTCACTCCCCCTGCAGAGCTTAGGGTAGAGTTGGATCAGAGATTAGCATCATAGCATTAGTATAGAAGAGCTACGATGTTCCATGAAAGCTCTTCAAACTGATGTTCACCCAACATTACACCATCAGGTTACAATCCGTTTGGAGGTGAGTCCCATTTTACACCTTTCCATTCCATAATTTATTTTTTGAGTATATGACGTGTTTCTTCATGTGCTGTTTATTGTGGCCTGCAGCTTTGCTTTGTTGTGGCTCGTCCCACATAAGGTTGTGGCGTTTTAATCTGTTGCTGATCAACGTTAGTTGTGTTGTAAATGCGTTTAAATGCTAAGAATCTAGTGTTTCTTATGAACACCGCAGAGTGTGTGAACTCTGATAATGAAGACCGTGACATCAAAAAACAATGGAGACTAGCTGGCGCTAATTTTAGCTGTTGTACTAGTTACGATGTTTTAGACACGGTGTTCTTTTGCTGCAAATAATGTTGTGGTATTTATAAAATAATATGTACTTGGTGAATGAATATCATGTTCATCAGCTCTGTGCAGCAGTATTTATTTTGCACTGGGTCATCTGTTTGACATCAACAAAGTGATAAAACAGTAATGTTTCTCAAGTATGCTTGTTTGTAAGGTGATTAAAATGTGTTCTTTTTTATTTCCATGAGGCGTTCCACATCCAGGGAATCTCTGAGCCGTGCTTCACAGATATCAAGCTTCATTGGAGACATGTTGACATGTCACTTTGGAGTTGACATGAGAGCTGATTCACCAGGTATTCATTACCAATGTTATGTATTCACTTTTGTAGCCCACCTTTACCCTCTGTCTGCAGGTATTAATATTATTATTTAATTATTATGTTTTATTTATTTATTTATTTATTATTTTATTTATTACTTTTATTATGGCGGACATTATATAAAAAAAGTTTTAAAAAAGTTTATGCAACATTAATTCTTGTTTATTTGTTCATTGCTACCTGTCCCAACATTTTGGGGATTTGTTGACACTGTGAAATTTTGAATCAACATTTTTCTCCATTAAAATGTTACATTTACTCAGATTAAACTTTTGATCTTTTCTCTTTTCAGGACTGCAAATATCCAGGGTCGGGATGGAGTGAGTGGGAAGTCGACCGCTGCATCGTGTCCCAGATTTGTCCTCATGCATGAGGCAAAAAATAAAGAAAGAAAGAAATTGATTACAAAAACTAGTTGTTTATGATTCATTTTATTAACAGTAAGTTAATTCAAAACAACAAAAGGTTCTGTGTCGTGTCACACGGGACACCACCTCCAGCTCCTCTGTATGGATGCAGTGGACAGAAGAGAAAGCAGTCCCAACCACCTTCAAGATGCTGCACCTGCCAGCCAGAAACAAACACCAGGGTCTCAGCTGTACCAACATTGTCGTGGATGCAGGTCTCAGGAGAAGCAGCAGCTCTGGCCGAGACTCTGCATCATCATGGGATCGTCTTACTCTGCGTGGCTGCTGCATGGGTGCTTGAGTCATCACAGTTCTCTGAAAAAAACATTTGAAAGGATACAGTATTGTTAAATTCATTGCAATTTGTTTGGTTTGCATTGAAAAAATATAATTTCTCATAAATCTTACCAGCTGTGCTCAGTTTTGATTAGCTGACACATAGCTTAAACATATACTGTATGCACGTCCTAACAAATATATCATACAAGCTTATAGAATGTTTCTAAACACGGATCTTTGGAAAACAAATAAAATATTTTACCACTGTTTAGTGCTCATTTATAGTCAATTCAAAAAACAATGTGTGTTCAGTTCTAGGTTGCATATTAAAATTAAGCCAAAACGTTAAAAAAAACGAGGGTAGATGAAATCAATATTTTAAAATAAAATATATTATGAAACGTTACTTTTGTAATGTGTAATAAGATGTGGTGAATTAAAGTCACTGCAACTGGACTACAACACCGTTGTGATCCAAACAAAGACAAAAACACAACCGTTCACCGCATGCCACGCAGTTAAACACAGGTTTTTCATGTGTTCAGAAGCATACGCTTAAGCTGTGTGTGATTTTAGAACTGTTATTTTAGTACAAGTTTAGGCATTTACTTACTGAAGACGCGACTATCCGCCATTTTGAAATCTAAACTTGGGGAGGGGTGAGAGTTCACCACTAGAGGGGGCGTGAACGTAGGACAACCCCCAACCTCCTCCCCTGCTTGACTCTCGACACGCCCATTTTGAGGGAAATTTTGAAAATGGTCTGGGGGAGGAGTTACCGTCTCAACCTGTGTGCAGTTGCACTTTAAATCTCATTTTCCTCCTTTCCTTAAAGCTCCCCTGACATCATCTTTGAACTTTCCATAAAATGGCACAACATATATATATTTTAAGATTGACCTCTGATCGTTTTTGCTAAAACAATGTTAAATGAATGAAAATTCCTCTCAAAAATAGTTTAAAATTAGCGCCGTTTTTTTACATGGTAAATCCGGATTTTCCCGTCGCGTGATTGTGACGTCAGATGTAGACTCGGCTCGAACGCGCACATTGAATACAATGGAGGAAGATACAAACGCATCCGTCCAATTTAGCCATTTAAAACTTTAGATTTTAGCGGTTTGTCTTCAGAGAAGCCAAAGTTATTTCGAGTGATCAACCAGAAACAGCAGGTATTAAAATTGTTAAAGGCTTGTTTTTGATGAAATCTTATAGAATCTGCATATGGTGCCAAAATTAATGGTTGTATATTTTTAACTAGTTTTTATTTGTGTATTTTTATCCATCAATTTTTTTTTTGTTGTTGTAAATTTACATTTATTAAAAAAATTAGATGCATCTTTATGAATCCGTTTGATTTAAACCGTCCTGTTTGGTCAAAAAAATGCAGCTGAGATGTCTTGACTGGAGACCTGTCCAGGTGTGCCTGTGATGGACTGGAGACCTGTCCAGGTGTCCCTGTGATGGACTGGAGACCTGTCCAGGTGTCCCTGTGATGGACTGGAGACCTGTCCAGGTGTCCCTGTGATGGACTGGAGACCTGTCCAGGTGTCCCTGTGATGGACTGGAGACCTGTCCAGGTGTCCCTGTGATGGACTGGAGACCTGTCCAGGTGTCCCTGTGATGGACTGGAGACCTGTCCAGGTGTCCCTGTGATGGACTGGAGACCTGTCCAGGTGTCCCTGTGATGGACTGGAGACCTGTCCAGGTGTCCCTGTGATGGACTGGAGACCTGTCCAGGTGTCCCTGTGATGGACTGGAGACCTGGAAACCTGAAAACACAAACTGATATTTTTATTAAAACAGCTATGGAAATTTATGTTTTTTGACGGTATTTGATATAAATTTATTTTTAAATTTAATGATTGACATATAAACATTTTATTTTTATTTTTAGTGAACATTTAGTGCATGTAAACATGCAAATTTCAACTGGAAATATGAATGATGTTTTTCAGAACGTATGTTAGAATAAACATTAAAATATTTAACAGATATTTTAAAAGGGACTAATTTTTTAAACTATAAATTAATGTTGAATAATTATTAGAAACATTAACTAATATATTACCATTTCAGTGCTGTGGAAACGATTTAGATGTTGTAGAATTCCTTCTGCCTCGTCAACCTGCAGCTCCTGTAAGTCATCACACAGCTGCTCACTTCCTGAAGTGAAAAGTCTACAAAAAACAGCATCAGGAGAAAAAAAATTATAACCTGCTGTTTCTGGTTGATCATTCGAAATAACTTTTGCTTCTC
>JBBPBX010003690.1:61993-81025 GCA_038048925.1 Garcialebias charrua
ACATCAGTTTGAAAAGCTTTCTTGGAACATCGTGGCTCTTCTATGCTAATGCTATGCTGCTAATCGCTAATCCAACCCCTGAACTCTGGAGGGGGAGTGACCTTCTCGGGGGAGTGGCTCCACTTTTATATTCATACAGCAGAGCATGTGACATCAGAGTGTATAAGACATGTCAGAGTGTACAGTCTTGACCAACAAGGAAATCAGCGTGCAGTAACCTCTGTTCAGCCCATAGAGCTACCATAAACACGTTTTTAGACCAAATATTGCCGATTTTAACTAATACGCACAAATACATGAAAATTAACACAGAAATAGTGCTCTGAAACATTTTAAACATATTCTAAGGAGTTTATCAGCTAAAAAAAGTTAAATTTAGGTTTTGTTTCACTTTAATATTATATAAATAACTGATCAGATTTCATACTGAAACGTTCTTTGAAACAAACTAATTTAAAATTTTTGAAGCCAATTAAGTCTGAATAAGAATAGGACCTTTTTAATTGAACACATTAAGACAAAATGTTAATGGAACAACTTATGATCTAAACAAAAGTTTATCATTAGGTCAGAGGATTTTAGGCTATGTTTTCTAAAAAGTACATGTGAACAGTAAATACAGTTTAAAAAGAAAAAAAAACTTTAAACCAAGAAAGTGGCCATACAAATAAATAAATAAAAAATTTACAGCATCGGTATACAAACTTATTGCAAGAAATCGTTTAATTTAGGTTACACAAAAATAGACAAACATTTTAGAGACAACATTGTTAAAAGCTATAACGTCTGAATCACATTTTACAGTTTGACCAAACTGTCATACATACAAAGTCTTGGGATGGATAGATTAAAACATACACATTTTAACATATATTGTAACAACATATCGCATATTCAGTGTCAAGAATCAGGTTTTGGATTCTAAATAAGTTAGACACCAGAGTAAAACAGTCAGGAACATTCTTTGTTTGTTACTGATGGCTGGATAAGATAAGTAAGGGTCAAATGGTTGACAGGAAGTCAGAAAACGGGGGGAAGCAGAAAGATAGAAGCAGGAGCCAAAATCATGGTCCACAGAGTGAGCTAAAATAAATTAGATAAAAACAATCGGTCTATCATCAGGCCGCTGGCCATGACATACAGCCAACTTTTTAAGAAGTTCTGAAGTTTAGTGGACTTGTGACATTTTTAAGAGGAACATATCATATGAGACTTGCTTTCATGATTGGTTTGTTATAAATATTCGACAAATACTTGGAAATGCATTGTAAAATGACTCTGCTCTGACAGAGTTGTTGGAAAACTGCCCATAGGCTTCAGTGTGTTTGAGATTAATAAATATTTGGATGAGTGAATTAATAAGGACTGCTGTGCTATGCAGAAATGCAGTTAAAATTTGTATACTAGAGCTTTAATCAGGGCACAGAGCAGACAGGAAAGTCACTGTTTATGACAGCTGTGGGACTCTGAGTGCTGATGGCCAAAAAATGCTTTGTGGGGTTTTACAGATGTTTACATGAGGAAAATGAGAATATAGTGAAATGTGGAAAACATTCTAGAGGACTGACATATTTGTATGATTGATGTTTAGAGTGGAGGAGGAGGAGACCCAGAGGAAGACCCAGGATACGCTGGAGGGACTATGTTTCTCGGCTGGCCTGGGAACGCCTTGGGATTCCCCCGGAGGAGCTGCTCCAAGTGGCTGGGGAGAGGGAAGTCTGGGCCTCCCTACTTAGGCTGCTACCCCCGCGACCCGACCCCGGATAAGCGGATGAAAATGGATGGATGGATGGATGTTTAGAGTGGATTGTGGAAAGGTTTAAAAAAGAGAAGTTAGGATTGAAAGGTCAGTGTGCATTGTTGGGTAAACTATCAAAACTGAATTGTTAAAAGTTATGTATTTGACGTAGTGCGGTGTGTATCATGTTGATTGTAGGTTTGGAAGGAGTTGTTCGTTTTGTTCCGTTACTAACAAATTATAGCTGATTGAACTAGGTGTTTGAAAATGGGGGCAGATACAACAAGATTTTTCTTTCTGCCAATTTTAAATTTTATATTTTGTATGTTGCTATTTGTGAGAGAATGTTTTGTGTTGTGTTTTTGGTTAGAATAGAACTAACATAAAATGAACAAATTTTATGAATGAAACAAAATAAATGAACTTGTTTAGACCATAAAAGCAAAATGTTTATGTTTAAGGAATCTTTAATGGAACAATTAATGATAATTTCTACAAGAGAAAGATGTCGAACAAAAGAAAACATGAAAAGAAAAAGTAAATTGGTTTCAAGCTGATTTATTAATTATAATTCAAATCTAAATAGTCTACCGGTAGCAATTGGGGTTTTCAGTGCACTGAAGAGAATTAATATTTCTCGCCCGTCATAAACAGATAAACTTAGTGAATTGTTCTATAAAACTAAAATAGTCTCTGCAGATGACAAAATGTTGCAACAAACTAAAATAACTCTCTTAAATTGATGCATGGTTAAAAGAAATAATGTACAAACAGCATTGTTCATGTTGACTTTCTAACCATATCTATTGTAATTTTCTACAGGATAGGTCCACGGACAGATGACTTCCAGTGGACATTTCAACTTGTTTAAACTGTTTTTCCTCCTTAAAGCTGTTATATGTTTACTACGTAGTTGTTCTGTGCATGAATGATGAATGATGGTGATATAACCAAACTATTTTTCCTGCGCTTGCAAAAACTGTTGGAGTGAAAAGATAAGGTCAGTTAGGATTATTGTTTCAGCTCCTAAATACAGAAGAGGATCCATAAAGCTGATGTTCCTGAAATTTCTGCTCAGTAAGTATCAATCACACAAAGACACAACAATACTCTGAATTTAATAGTTGTTCCTGAAATTTCTGCTCAGTAAGTATCAATCACACAAAGACACAACAATACTCTGAATTTAATAGTTGTATCAAATAAATTACCAGTGTTTAGTGTTTCTTAAGGCATACAATGTGGTAGAAAAACGCTAATGGTACAACAATAATTAATTAATTAACTGATTAATTGGTTAATTAATAATTAATTAATAGGAGGAATGTACAGTATTTTGTTGTATTGTTTTTTTTCCATCAATATTTCTAAGCAGGAACCGAGTGTCAGACATGTAAGACTGACCAAAGCTTTCAACAGGAAGCAAAGAAACATCTGATGGACAAAGAAGCAAATACCTAAACGGTTGATTCAATTGCATGACTTCAGATAAGCATGGAACCTTAGTTATCAGTACCAATACTAATCTAACAAACAAAAAATATGCATGAACTGCATGAAAGTGCATGGATGCACAACGCCACAATAATAAAAGTAATTATAAAAGGGAGGTGGATCACAATCAGAACATTGAGTAGTTTCAGCTTCATTTACAAAATTTTAACACAACAGCTTTCATATTAAGCAGTTAACAGCTTTTTGCCAAGCTCTTTTCTTAAGCATGAACCAGAATGTTATGAAAGAAAAGGAGAAGGGAAGCTTGTTTTCATTACAGATGCTGAGAAAGGAGATGAGTGGAGATGAGGTGGATAACGAGGTCTTCCTGGATGAAAACGACATGACGCGAGGCGTGAGGGCTCACTCTGGAAGGTCCATGGCCAGTTGGTGGCCAGCTACACCTGCTACAGAGTCGAGATTGAGAGAGGATCTACACGGTTCAAGCAGAAGTTCAACATGAGAGAATCGACATGGTTCACGCAGAAATCCAGGAAGAAGGAAGCTGTACCTGGTGTAATCGCAGTCATTGCACCAGAGTTCCAGACAACAAGGACAGTGTTGTGCAGAACATGAACTTTGACAATGACTCCAAGACAAGAGCAGAAAACGAGTCTGATAAGTGTTCTGTTCTGGATAATTCTAGGGGCATCCATGATGACATGAACCCGAACTGGAGGAAGTGAAGAAACCAGTAAAGAAAACATGACCAGGTCCGTGCAGACCAGTCACCAGAGTGTTTGCCAAGGCTGCAACCGGAACCAGGATAAAATCGTTCAACATAAGTTGAGTATCAGTGCTGGGCAGCGCTAACCCAAAAATTAGTTCCACTATTTCTAAAGCACTAATTAATTTATTTAGGTCCACAATTTCAAAAGCACTAATGTCTTATAAAAATTAGGGGAAGCTAATTCTAAACCGCTAATTCTAAAATAAAACACCATCAGACAAGAAGCAAGTTTTAAGTTGTTTGTATTGTACTATAGACTTAGGAAGGTATTTAATAATATTGTTTGTAATAATAATCATTTTCTTTGAGTATAAGGTATTTATAATAATATTGTTTGTAATAATAATCATTTTCTTTGAGTATAACCAATACCTTTTGTTGATAAAGTCACTGACTTTATAGCACAAGGTTTTTCTGAGCTTAACTGGTTCAAATGGTCAAATCTGTTGGATTTAAAAAAAGTATTTCACATTTGCCCTCTTCAAAATGGCGGCCGCAAATGGCAAAATATTTTTTTTAAACCAACAGATTTGACCATTTGGACCGGTTAAGCTCAGAAAAACCTTGTGCTATAAAGTCAGCTAAGAAGTATATTTTTCTCAGCAAAGAAATAATTGTTTTTACCGTGTTTTCATGGAAAGTCCTTATCTTCTGTGGCCGTCGCGGCCGCCATTTTGAAGAGGGCAAATGCGAAATACTTTTTAAAATCCAGACGCGTCGCGTAGGCCGCTGAGAAACATCCATAAGTTCACCCTCCATGTTAAAAACTCTTCGTCTGACTCTTCAAAAACAAGCAATAAGGCTGCAGAGTAACACACTGGCTGCTAACTGCTATAGAGAGAGCACACACCAAGAGACTGAGGGGGACGCTTTTTAGTGACGGACCACATCCGGCGCTGTCGTCCGAGCTCGTAAATACGTTATTTAGTTTTTACTGATAGATAATTAGTTATTAGCGGTACTACATTGTAAATAAAAATAGCACAAAACCGCGTATGAATTATAAAAGTTAGTTAATCCGCTGTAAAGCTAACAGATTATTTAGCTACGCTATAAGCGGATTAGCGCATTAGCGCTCTCTAGCGGTAGGAGGCCCACCACTGTTGAGTATGATACAACAAAAACACCTTACCACGATTCTGGCATCCTTGCCAGCATTAATGATACACTTAATACACATGTTCAATGATTGTAATCCCACTGTAACATATAATTTTATAACTTTTCATCAAAATACACGACTAAATGTTGTATAAAACGCGTGAAATCTAGTAAAAGAAGAGATGTAGACCTTTATAAAGAATGGAAAGCTAATATATTGCAAATTTGGCTAAATTAACAATACAACTAACAACGCCTAACATTGAATTAACTAATGCCGAACACATTACTCCTATACAAGCATTTATAAATAATGTGAGACCTAAATAAGGAAATACATTAACTCAAGAAAGCCTAAGAGACAACTACGGTAACTAATTTTGACTATCATAAGTGATTACATTTTGACATTTTAAATTGTCAAAGGGAGGATTGGATTTGATTAAAAGATCTGAACTTGAAACAATGTTAAACCTCTGTTTAAGTAATTTGTACAAAGACTTTGAATAAATCATGGTATTGTCAAGAAGGACACGTCCTTCCATCCATCCATCTTCTTCCGCTTATCCGGGGTCGGGTCGCGGGGGTAGCAGCCTAAGTAGGGAGGCCCAGACTTCCCTCTCCCCAGCCACTTGGAGCAGCTCCTCTGGGGGAATCCCAAGGCGTTCCCAGGCCAGCCGAGAAACATAGTCCCTCCAGCGTGTCCTGGGTCTTCCTCTGGGTCTCCTCCCGGTGGGACATGCCCGGAACACCTCACCAGGGAGGCGTCCAGGAGGCATCCTAACCAGATGCCCGAGCCACCTCAACTGGCTCCTCTCGATGTGGAGAAGCAGCGGCTCTACTCCGAGTCCCTCCCGGATGACTGAGCTTCTCACCCTATCTCTAAGGGAGAGTCCAGACACCCTGCGGAGAAAACTCATTTCAGCCGCTTGTATCCGAGATCTCGTTCTTTCGGTCATAACCCAGAGCTCATGACCATAGATGAGGGTGGGAACGTAGATCGATCGGTAAATTGAGAGCTTTGCCTTTTGACTCAGCTCTCTCTTCACCACGACAGACCGGTACAGCGCCCGCTTCACTGCGGACGCTGCACCTATCCGCCTATCGATCTCACGCTCCAGTTTTCCCTCATTCGTGAACAAGACCCCGAGATACTTAAACTCCTCCACTTGGGGCAGGACCTCCTCCCCGACCTGGAGAAGGCATGCTACCCTTTTCCGGCTCAAGACCATGGCCTCGGATTTGGAGGAACTGATCCTCATCCCGGCCGCATCACATTCAGCTGCAAACCGCTCCAGCGAAAGCTGTAGATCACGAACTGATGAAGCCAATAGGACCACATCATCTGCAAAAAACAGAGAAGCGATTCTAAGGCCACCAAAATGGATCCTCTCAACACCTTGGCTGCGCCTAGAAATTCTGTCCATAAAAGTTATGAACAGAATCGGTGACAAAGGGCAACCTTGGCGGAGTCCAACTCTCACTGGAAACGAGCCTGAATTACTGCCAGCGATACGGACCAAGCTCTGACACCGGTCGTACAGGGACCTAACAGCCCGTATCAAAGGGCCTGGTACTTTTAACAGGACACGTCCTGTTAAAAGTAATGAATTTTGGGAATTAGCTAATAAAATACCTGGTATTTATGGTATTTAATGTATACTCCAAAGGAATTGACCGCAAAAGAATGCGTTATATGAACTAAAGCTCCTAGTTCATTACAAATAATGATTCCAGATAAGTACAATTCACAACAATGTGTTAAAGAATAAAGAGAAAGAATAAAAATGTAAAGAAAATAAACACCAAAGAAATACCCAATCAAACATACCAATGTTTTAAATATTATAATTATCTGAATATCTATCGTAGTTATAAGATTCAAGAGGAATGTGGTGTTATTTTTATCAAAACTGAACAAATTGGATCACAAACAAGACATAAAATAGATTACAACGTTAAAAATTAAATGTCTTGGGTGTGGTCGTGAGATGGAGTAGTCGCACTTGCCAGTGCTCCGGGTAAAATTTATTTTTTAGTACCACCAAGCCCTCTATATGTAATATTTTTTGCCTATCATCACGCACACAACTTCTATCAAGCATCTCTTTTGAATATTTTAAATAAAAAATGTCTCAAAAGTCGACTAGATCAAAGAAAGACGCTGAGAAGGATGACGCTGGCCTAACCCTCGAGGCAATTACCTCGCTGCTGGAGGAGCACCGCGCGGCGCTGTCAGCTGAGTTTAAACAAACTTTTCACCAGCTGGATCTCAAACTGGACCAAACTCGGCTTGCGGTGGAGGAACACGGCCAGCGTGTGTCATCACTGGAACTTGTCACTGACGACCTGAGCCAGCGCATGTCGGAGGTGGAAAACACCTGCTCAACTCTGCAGGAGGAAAACGCCAGACTAAGATCTAAACTGGCGGATTTAGAAAATCGAAGCAGGCGGCAGAATATTCGTGTGCTGGGTTTACCGGAATCTACTGAGAGCGGACGTCCCACTGACTTCTTTTCCAACCTGCTGTGTGACATCTACGGGCGTGACACGCTTCCTTCTCCACCCGAACTGGACCGGGCTCATCGAACCCTCGCTCCGAAACCCGCCTCGGACCAGCGGCCGTGCCCGGTTATCCTGCGAGTGCACCGGGTCCAGGTAAAGGAGCTGCTGATCCGGGAGGCTCGACGCAGAGGCAGGCTTGAATACCAGGGGAAACCGGTGCGGATCGTGGAAGACTACAGCCCAGAAGTCCTCAAACAGCGAGTGGAATATAAGGACGTGATGGCTGCGCTGTACTCTCTGGGTTTAAAACCTGCTCTGCTTTTTCCTGCTCGACTTCGCGTGACTTTACCTGATGGACACAGAAAGTGGCTGGGCTCGGTCGAGGAGGCGCAGAAGTTCATGGACACCTTTCAGGCTTCACAGCGCAAGTAATATTTAAACTTTCCTTCTAACTGATGAACAATGTACGGAAGCGTATTGCTGACACCAATGCGCTGTTCCCGCACTGGCTTTGTCTCTGTTTACACTAAACTTTTCTTTACATGAGGTGAGGAACAGATGAGCAGGACTCTGCCCATACTCTGATTATCTGAGACTTTTTTAGTTGCAGCTTTTTTTGAACTATCAACATTTTTGAAATGAAACATTTTTCCTTTTCTCGTTTACCTGTTGACTATTTTTGAGCTGAATCTTAGGTTAGTCCTGGATTGATTGATAATTAATTTGAGATTGGGATTAATTTAACTTTACGCTTGTATATGTGTGCGTGATTACCGGTACATGTGTATACATTTTTTGGCCTTGCATACTTTAAACTAGTTTGTGAGGTGCTTATAAAAAAAATTATTATTATTTTTTTTTTAGGCATTAGGTATTTAGGCACATAAATAATTGAAGTAGGCCTATCCAGGTATAAAAATGGGTGAAATATATAATGTTTTTAATATATTATTTTGAACTATTAACATTTTTCCTCTTCTTGTTTACCTGTTGACTATCTTGAATTGAATCTTGAATTGGTCTTGGACTGATTGAAGATTTAATTTAGGATTAGGATTAATTTAACCTTGTTTATATGTGTATGCGTGATCACACATCTATGTGTACATTTTTGGCCTTGCATGAGGTGCTTATACATTTTTTTTTCCTCTGATGATACTGGAGCACTAGTTTAAAAGTTAGACAGGAGACTTATTTTTAATTTCTATGGAGCTTGCTGCTTCTGTCTGTTGCAGCTGTCCAGGGTGGGAAAGGGAGGGGGGTGGGGGGTCCATCACTGCCATTAATTTATATTTTCTTTCACTTTGCCAAGAACTGCACAGCCATCAACACATTAGACTGTATTACCTACCTTTCTTATACAAATTATTAGTAATATGAGTGGTCAGTTGGTGTTGTCAAGCTGGAACGTCAAAGGTTTGAACCACCCCGTCAAGAGAAGGAAGGTGCTCTCTCATTTAAAACAGTTAAAAACAGGCATTGCTTTCCTGCAGGAGACTCACATTAGAAGTGACGATAGCAAACGATTACTGCAAACATGGCACGGGCAGAGTTTCCATTCCTCATTTCGAGCAAAGGCTCGGGGCGTCTCGATCCTCATCAGTCAAGACATTTCATTTGAACCTTTTCAAGTTAACTCAGATAAATATGGTCGTTTTGTGATTGTTTCCGGTAAATTGTACAACACACCAGTAGTGCTAGTTAACGTTTATGCCCCAAATACGGATGATGTTGGTTTCTTTGAGAAATTATTTTCACTGCTCCCGGACCTAAACACATACTCATTGATACTCAGTGGTGACTTGAATTGCTGGTTGGACCCAGTTTTGGACAGATCCTCTACAAACCCTGCCACAGCCAGCAGGTCGTCCCACACTATTCGTGCCTTTCTATCTAAGTATGGCCTGTGCGATGTATGGCGTTTTTTACACCCAGCTGAGAGAGAATATTCTTTTTTTTCTCATGTTCATCATTCATACTCGAGGATCGATTACTTTTTCATGGACAACAAACTTCTTCCCTCTGTCCGTGGCTGTGACTACCACAGTATTGTCATCTCAGACCATGCACCTGTCACTCTGTCTTTGTCCCTCCCTGACATTCCTATAAGGAGTAGACAGTGGAGATTCAATTCAACGTTACTGTCAAACAATGATTTTGTTACATTTATAGAAAAAGAAATAACCTTCTTTCTATCCATAAACAGAACTCCTGGGATCCCATTGTCAACCGTTTGGGATACCCTTAAGGCCTATCTTAGGGGACAAATCATTTCATATACTGCCCGGCTGAGGCAAAAATCTCAAAAAGAAAGAACTGATTTAGCCCAGCAGATAAAAGATATTGATCAACAATATGCTCAAAACAAATGCCCTAATATGTACCAAAAAGTAAATCATCATTTTACATACATGGAGAAAAGTCAGGAAAACTACTGGCTAATCAGTTGAAGGGTGCCATGGCTAAACAAATCATCCCTAAGATCCAATTAGAGAACGGCACCACAACTCTAGATCATTTACAAATTAACAGAGCATTTAAGGACTTTTATTCCCATTTATATACTTCAGAATCCCATACCAACAAGAATTTATCTTCTCAGTTTTTCGAAAAGACCAACATGCCAAAACTCACACCCAACCTGAAAGATGCACTGGAGATCCCAATATCCCTGACAGAAATTGTGTCAGCTGTATCGGTAATGCAGTCTGGCAAATGTCCGGGTCCTGACGGCTTCCCTGCTGAATTTTTTAAGAAATTTTCTTCATTACTTTCCCCACTCCTACACTCGGTTCTCTTAGAGTCATTTGACCAAGGATCCCTTCCGAAATCTTTTTTAGAGGCCTGCATTACCCTCATTGCAAAGAAAGGAAAAGACCCAACTCACTGTTCCTCTTATCGACCAATCTCCCTTTTAAATACAGACGCCAAAATTTTAGCCAAAGTTCTTGCTCAAAGGTTGGAAAAGATCCTTCCTTTGATCATATCAAAAGACCAGACTGGATTCATTAAAGGCAGGCACTCCTTTTTTAATGTCAGACGCCTTTTTGACATTATTTATTCTCCTTCGGATACTGTTCCTGAGTGTGTTATTTCCCTTGATGCAGAGAAAGCATTTGATCGGGTTGAATGGGACTACTTGTTTAATGTTCTTGACAAATTTGGTTTTGGCCCCAATTTCATTACATGGGTGCAATTAATTTACTCACATCCCACCGCAACCATTCGTACCAACTCTCAGATATCAAAACCCTTCAGTCTACATCGAGGAACTCGCCAGGGATGCCCACTGAGCCCTATGCTCTTTGACCTGGCAATTGAACCTCTTGCCACTGCCTTGCGGTCCTGTGACACAATTTCAGGAATCTGGAGAGGCGATATGGAGCACAAGGTCTCCCTTTATGCTGATGACCTTTTACTTTTCATTTCTCATCCGACTGACACGCTGCCCTCCGTTTTATCATTACTTGAGGAATTTGGAATAAACTCTGGTTACAAATTAAACCTGAGTAAAAGTGTAATTTTCCCTGTCAATACCCTGGCGCAGACTCTTGACTTTGGTAAATGGCCTCTTAAAATTGAGAAGACAAAATTCTCTTACCTGGGTGTTACAGTTACGAGGAGGTATAAAGATTTATATCAAGAAAACTTTGTCTCTCTGTTGAATCAGACAAAGCAGGCATTATCCCGATGGTCACCGCTTTCCATTTCCCTCACAGGCCGTATTAACTCAGTCAAGATGGTCACTTTACCTAAGTTTTTATATCTTTTTCAAAATATTCCTGTTTTTATCCCTGGTTCATTCTTTGTTCAGTTAGATTCCATCATTTCATCATATCTGTGGCAAGGAAAACGTCCACGCTTAAATAAGACACATCTCCAAAAAACTAAGGCCGCAGGCGGTCTTGCCCTTCCAAATTTCCGCTTTTATTATTGGGCAGCAAACTTGCACTGTCTAGCATTCTGGTCATTCTATTACAACAGGCCTGACAGCCCTGACTGGGTAGAGATGGAGTCACAGTGTTCTGGGAAATGGTCCTCCGTGGCTTTCTTGGGATCCTCACTCCCGCTTCCACCACTTACAACTGTTATAAATCCAGTTATAAAACACTCACTAAAAATCTGGGCACAATTTCGTAAATGTTTCAATTTCTCTAGTTTCTCTCTCTATAGCCCTATCATGTCTAACCAACTTTTCAAACCCTCATCTCAGGACTCTGTTTTTAAAGAATGGCAAAGAAGGGGTATAGTACGCTTCAATGACTTGTTTCTCAATAACACTTTAGCTTCATTTCAACAACTATGTGAAAAATTTAGTCTTCCCCAGTCCAATTTTTTTAGGTATCTCCAAATACGGCACTTTATTACTCTTCATTTGTCCAGCCTCTCCATTTCAACTGATAGCAGTATTGTTGACACTATTCTTTCTCTAGACCCAAATAAAAAACAGTCCATTTCATTCATTTACAGTAAACTATTGGATTTGAAGCGTGCTTCCTCAGATAAAATCAAAGCTGCTTGGGAAGAGGATCTCGGCTCCTCTATTTCAGAGGACTCTTGGACCTCCATACTCAAACTGGTGAGCTCCAGTTCTCTCTGTGCTAGACATTGTCTAATACAATTTAAAGTGGTGCACAGAGCTCACATCTCTAAACTGAAATTGTCCTCTATGTATCCTGATGTCAGCCCATACTGTGTGAGATGCAAACATGCTGAAGCCTCTCTCTCCCATATGTTTTGGTTTTGCCCATCTCTGAACAAATATTGGCGGGAAATCTTTCAGACTTTATCACATGTACTAGATACACGCCTGAACCCTGACCCACTGATTGCTCTGTTTGGTCTTGTAGAGGGCATGACAAACCTAAATAAAAACCAACAACATGTAATATCGTTCACCTCTCTCCTGGCCAGACGAGCTATTTTGCTTAGGTGGAAAGAACCGTTTCCACCCACTCACGCTCAGTGGTTGGCTGACATCATGTCCTGTTTAAAGCTGGAGAAAATCAGATTCACACTCCAACAGAAAGAGGGTAAATTTGAGAATGTCTGGGGACCTTTCCTGAATCTGTTCCAGTCTCTTTGACAACACAACTCATTCAGGTTAATGCAGTCTCTTGGCTATTTTACCTTTTATTTATTTTTTTCCTTTTCTTTTGGCAGTGATTGGGTAGGGATTATTTTCTACATGTTGTAACTTAGATTGATTGTTGTGTTTTTTTGTTGTTGTTGTTGTTGTTTTTGTTTGTTGTTGTTGTTGTCTGAAGAAAAAAAATGAAAAATTCAATAAAAAAGATCTTGAATTTGAAAAATTAAATGTCTTATAAGTAAAGGATTCAATTTAGATAATACAATGAAACAGGTACATTTTTTGTTTTCCACATGCATATATGATGCCATTTATCAATACACCTGTGTGGTATGAAAACTTAGAACCTTTAAGTTAAGAATGTGATAACATGAAAATGAAAATTTTAACAATAGCTACTCATTGACAAAACCTTTCATATTGCAGATAGTTATTGGATGTATGGAGAAGATATTTTGCAGAATATTTTGCTACCAAGATGGATTGGAAAATTCGCTATGGTTAAAATAAAAGTTGCAGTGAAAATGTTGCATGATCGAGTGAATGAGTTGATTATATTAGACACAAATGATTATAAGAGGTTAAATAAAAGATATGATGTTTTGGATCAAAATGTATATTTGTGTACAATAGGTCAACACAAAGGGATTTCGTATGAGACTAAAGCATGGATAGAATCTATCCGTCCATGGATAACAGTAAATAAAAATGTTAAATGGATTAATTATGATTATTATAACCAACAGTGAATTTCAAGTAAACCACAGAAGTCCTTGAAATGAATAAAGATTTCAAAGTAATGCTTAATAAAATGCTGGTAAAGATGACTGGTCGTGGAATGGTTTTAATCTAAATTTAGGTGAAGGGTTACTTTTGATATTAAAGATAGGAATTAGTACAATCTTAGTGCTAATTATAATTTCCTTTTTGACATGTGTCCTGCCGGCTGGGAAGCATTGGTGGACTCGTAAGATGATGAAAAGAAATGGACCTGACTACAGCAAACAATTCGTCCAGCTTCAGATGGCCTCAGAGGACATGTCTCCCTGCCTCCCACTGAACTGACTGATGCTAGAAGGCCAATGGAGGCTGAGGGGGCTTAGTGGCCACTGGAGATCTGGTACCAAAGCGAAAAGTGACATGTTCCGTAAAGGAAAGCCCTCCTCCAGAACTTTGTCTTGCCCTAATGAACAATATTTTGTTTTGAATGTTGTAACTTCAAGAAGAAATGAAATGAACTGAACTTGGTTAAGACATTATATTCTTTTATTCTTAGTTTTTTTATTTTGAATATATTCATTTACAATAGGCATCATCGTGGACTTTTGATTAGGGATGGGGCAGATCCGATCCAGTATCGGTATCCGATACCAGCATTATTTAAGTATCGGGTATCGGATCAAACCTGCCAATACTTTTCCGATCCAGCTTCAAAGAGCACTTGTGTTCAATCACAATCTGTGACTGCCCTTTTTAACATTGTGTGAGATAAACCCAATGAAGACACTCTTAAGCCTTACAATAAGGGGGTTCCCTATTGTAAGGCTTAAGAGTGTCTTCATTGGGTTTATCTCACACAATGTTAAAATGAATAGTTTGGGTGCAAAAGTTTCATTATACAGAGTCAAATACCTGAACAGTATCGGATCGGGAAAGTATCGGTATCGGTCGATACTGAGTTAATAAGTATCGGATCGGAAGTGAGAAATGTGGATCGGTGCATCCCTACTTTTGATGTAGGACTTTTATATTCAATCAACGACCGAAGCATTTAATCCATTTTTAAGTTTTTGCACCATGAAGCATTTATCTGTGTTTAATGTTTTTATCATTTTTTTCTTGTATGTTTATTTTGTATGTCATTTATCCTTTATGATTGTATTCTTGTAAATTTCTTTTTAGGTTTTATTATTTTATCATTTTCTTTTATCATTTTATCCTTTTAGCATTTATTTTTCTTATTATCAATTGGTATTTTACAATTTATGTTTATCAGTTTAGTTTGACGTCATTTTGCTAAGGCTATGTCCGCTAATGGTTTTATCCTTCATGTATTAATTTAATTTCACAAAGGTTGGGCTTTACCATAAGTCTTATACGACAAGGGAATGAGGTAAGAGGTATGAATTAGCCACATGGCCGATAAAGGTCTCTAACAATTGGTGGATGCTGCCACTCCTGGCCCATGGTGGGAGCTCTAGAGAGGGGGGTCCCAAGGAGAGATTTTTTCCCCGTTAATAAATGAAATAAAGCCAGCACCGGTTTTTTCGGCTCCTTCAGTAGTGGAAGCAACTGCCTCCATAGATAAAACTTAAGTAAGATAAGTTTGTGATACCTTTGAACTTTACACAGTTTTAAGCTTATAATCACACTTAGAAGAGTAACTTAATTTTTTTAGTGCACAATGCTACATATTCTAGTTTTATGTTAACTTTTATTAGACTTCACTATTATTATGCATGCAGCACTGAAAAAATAGACATTAGTAGCCTTAGTTTGAGATTAATCTCAAAAAGGGAGGATTGTTGGTTTTGAACGTAGAACAAGTCAGTGAGAAATTGCACATTTAGTATAAATACTTCAGAACAGAAGGTCATGATAACATCTGGTAGTTTCCTATAAAAACAAAGTCATTAACCTTAATTTTGTTTTCCATCATGCGAGGGAAAAACTCTTACCCTCTGACAAGAAGCAGATAAACTAAACTGTTTATGTTCCCTTGTAGGGAAATACACTGTCCCTGCGTTTCCCAGAACTGTTTTCATTTCTTCCCCTGATGGGAAGAACAGACCCTCCTTGACTGTTCATGTACTTTCTAAATTAAACTGTGTACGTGTAACTTTCCTTCCCTTGTCGGGAAGTAAAACTCCTCTACTGACGTCATATTAGGGTATAAAAGAAATGTAACCCCAAAGTTGACACGGATTTGGTATGGACTGTTCGGCTGTATTTGTTCCATCTTAACTTATTAAAAGAATCCCTCCTGCTGGCAAGGAAGAAAGGTCTCCTCGTCTCAATTATTTAATATGAGGACAGAATGCCTCAACAGTAGCAGGTATTGTGGCTCCGGAAAAATTTAATTTAGTGAACAAAGGGGCAGAAATGGCTCTTTTGATCATAAAGGTTGCAGATCCCTGGGCTAGTGGGATGGCTCGGCGTACCCGGCAGAAAATTTCCCTTATTTTTAAATCCAAAACTTGACAGGTATGTGTAACAGCTCTGAAGTTACTAAGAGTTTACAAACATATTTACAGATTAGAAAACATATGTTAAAATCTGAATATTAGTTTAAAAATATGTAGTTACAAACTTTTAATAAATCACTCATCATGACTCCAACATTAAATCTACAAGTGCAGGGTGTGGAGTCGAGTGATAATCGTGTTTCTTACTGAGAGCTGCAGCAGCTGTGTTCTCCTCCTCCTCGTTGTCCTCTCTGCTGCTTCTCCCAAAACCCCGGTCATGGAAGGGAGAATTATTCCACAAGAACAATGCAGGTACAGCTACATTTCAACCACTGTCTTCTTGTTTCTGATGCTGGCTCTTGAATATTCTGAGGTTTAAAACGCCGGCTACAAACCCGAGTGTTAGCTTTAAAGGCTAACTCGGTTAGCCACGAACTGTGGCATTAAATGTTAAAAACTACGGTAAGCGCGCTATTGTCCCTGCTATTCATTGGACACAACGGCACAACAAATCTCTCTTGTTGTACCAGTAGCTCACAGATAATTTACCTTTTGTGTCTTTTACATGGTCTAGTTCTAGAAGCTACCGCTAAAAACACCAGCAGTAGATAAGAGCCGGAAGTGAAGTGTCGGGGTCACATTTTAACGGAAGTACGTCACCACTGCCCGTGACATATAGCCTATTTCCATCAAAAAATCCATTCCATAGTTTGATTCCCTGCCTTGCAGAGCAGCTGGCAGGGAATCACATGTGGAGATCTTTCAACAGACATAGACATTCATGATGGATCGGAAATCTCTGCAGATTGTATCGGAAAAATCTGATTGGTAAATTATGCTGGTATAGGAGGCAGAGGCCAATCCTGATACCAGATCAACCCCATCCTTAATTAAAACACAATTAGTTCATCTGCATGAGAAATCTGTTAATTAACCAAGTAACTAACTGATTATATAACAATTCTCTCAGGAATTACATGAACAACATTTCATGGGGTCTGACTGTTTGAAAAAACAATTTGATTGGTTGGTTAGTTCTGTCCACATATTGCACAACCACTGAACCAGTATTTTTGAACCAACATCTACAGTCCAAATCATGATCTAAGGTTTAATTAGTTTGTTTTTAAAATATTCTTGAGAAATTAGGAGCATATCATATGTAAGAACTTGTTCAAAATTTGTTACAGAATATATTTTACAAAATCAAAATTAATTTTATTTGGGTGTTAGAACGCCAGTTGCATCTCATGGCATATAATAATTATTTTAATATTTTCTGGTAGAACGTTTCCACTCCTGTGTGGACTCTCATGTGTGAGTTTAAACTTGCCTTATGACTAAATCTTTGTCCACAAAAATCACAAGGAAATGGCTTTTCTCCTGTGTGGACTCTCATATGTGAGTTTAAATTTGTCTTTTGACTAAATCTTTGTCCACAAAAATCACAAGGAAATGGCTTTTCTCCTGTGTGGACTCTCATGTGCGAGCTTAAACTTGCCTTATGACTAAATCTTTGTCCACAAAGATCACAAAGAAATGGCTTGTCTCCTGTGTGGACTCTCATATGTGGGTTTAAATTTGTCTTATGACTAAATCTTTGTCCACAAAGTTCACAAGGAAATGGCTTGACTCCAGTGTGGACTCTCATGTGTGAGTTTAAGGCATCCTTCCGACTAAATCTTTGTCCACAAAGTTCACAAGGAAACGGCTTGTCTCCTGTGTGGACGCTCATGTGTGAGTTTAAACGTACCATCTGACTAAATCTTTGTCCACAAAGTTCACAAGGAAATGGCTTGTCACCTGTGTGGACTCTCATGTGTGTGTTTAAACTTGCCTTATGACTAAATCTATGTCCACAAAGTTCACAAGGAAATGGCTTGTCTCCTGTGTGGACTCTCATGTGTGTGTTTAAACTTGCCTTCTGACTAAATCTTTGTCCACAAAGTTCACAAGGAAACGGCTTGTCTCCTGTGTGGACTCTCATGTGTATGTTTAAACTTGCCTTATGACTAAATCTTTGTCCACAAAGTTCACAAGGAAATGGCTTGTCTCCTGTGTGAACTCTCATGTGTGAGTTCAAATGTGTCTTATGTCTAAATCTTTGTCCACAAAGATCACAAGGAAACGGCTTGTCTCCTGTGTGGACTCTCATGTGTGAGTTTAAAGTTGCCTTCTGACTAAATCTTTGTCCACAAAGTTCACAAGGAAATGGCTTGTCTCCTGTGTGGACTCTCATGTGTCTGTTTAAATATGATTTGGAAGTAAATCTTTTACCACAGTCATCACAGCTTATTGATTTTTGCCTTGCCTGGACTTTCCAGCATGACTCAACATTTTTCTTCTCTCCAACACATTTCTTATTAAGCAGACATCTTGAAGACTTCACTCCTGAATGACTTGTCATGTGTCTTTGAAGAGTCCGGTTACTGACATACTGCTTACCACACTCAGAGCAGCTCAAATATTTGTTGACAGTTTTTACTTCTGATTCAGGAGCCCTGCTCTCCTTCCAGTCTTTCATACTGTCTTCACCTTCTGACTCAGAGTCTGATGAGTTCTTTAGTAGAGAGTCAGGATTGGTCATTTCACCATCCTCTTCATCGTCCTCGTTAACGTCAATCTTTGAAGAGCTGGAACTGCCTTTGTGAATTTTTAAATCTGGGTTCCTGGTAAGTTTTTTTTTTTTTTATCCTTCTTTAAAGAAACTGTAGTGACCTAAAATCTGATATCGGTCTCCTCCATATTAAGTTGGTCACCCACCAGACTGGTCTAAGGGTCTTCTCTTCCACTTTATGATAAGAGGCTCTGGGTCCTGCTGGTCCACATCAGGCCTTCAGTCTTGAGGAGCTTCTTCTTCTTAATCAGCTCTAAACAGCAGCAGGAACCACTGAAACACATGTACATTAAATACAATGTTACTTCAAAACACACACACACACACACACACGATTTTAACCTCACAATCACCATCTTTTAGGGATGTAACGGTTGTTTTTGAAGATAAAAAAGACAAAATAAAGACTTAAAAATGTTTATTTTGAAAATATGCCAGGTAAACAACATGTTTGGATAAAAATAAATAAAAGCGACCCATTTGGATGATCTTTTAAATAAAGTCACTCTTTACAATAAATGAACTACACTAACAATAATAAAAATCTTCCATCCATCCATCCATCAATTTTCG
>JBBPBX010003691.1:0-81023 GCA_038048925.1 Garcialebias charrua
TTCTGGAAATCACAATGGGGCGAGGACCTGTGGATGTCGCATGGAAACCATCACTCAGCTGGAACGTTAACCCTGAAGCACAAGTTTAAGGAGAAGGTTATTTACACTATGTCTGACCCAAATGGACATTATGTGTTAACAGTTTTTTGTTACTGCAACCAGTTCTTTTTATTAGGTAATGTTTATGGGTACACTAACACAAGAGAAAACAAAGAATTATTTCAAACACTAAGTACTACCTTTGAAAGTATCAAGGAAAGGTTTACTGATATTAAAATATTACTGGGAGGAGACTTCAACTTCACATTAAATGATGATTTGGACAGATGGCCTAGCAGAAATAAAACCAACTGTTTTTTGAATGATTTTATGAATGAACAAGGTCTTCATGATATCTGGAGAGTTACTAACCCAAATAGTAAAGAATTTACTTGGACAAACAAGGCTGGTTCTTTACGATCCAGAATAGACTTTTGGTTAATATCGGAATCCCTTACTCAATTAATTTGCAAAACAGAAATTATGCCTACTCCATTAACAGACCATAAAGCAATTGTATTAACCTTAAACTTATCTCCTGATAAGCCAACTCAAAGATACCCAGCATACTGGAAACTAAATAGTTCTTTATTACAAAACGAATCTTTAATTGAAATAATAATAAGAAAAATCTCAGAACATTTTGAGACTGCAGAAGATACAGGGGAATATCAAAAACAATGGGAGCTTTTAAAATATGAGCTGAGAAGATTGTTTATAGAAACAAGTTCTAAACTAAAAAAGGAAAAGAAATCAGATGAAAGTAATCTGATAGCCAAATTAATCTCGCTATCATCCATATTGCCTGAAAATCTATCTGAACAACAGCAAGCAGATCTCCTAACTGCACAACTAAAACTTGATCAATTATATATCAATAAAGCTAAAGGTGCATTTGTACGTTCAAGAGCGAAATGGTTAGAGGAGGGTGAGCAAAATTCTAGCTATTTTTTTAAGTTAGAAAAACAAAGGCAAAATAAAAATAGTATAAATAGACTCTCTTCAAATGGTGATATCATAGAAGATCCAAAAGAACTATCTAAAATGTGTGAGAACTTCTATAAAAAACTATATACCTCAACCATTTCACCTGTTCATATGAATGATTTCTTTAACAATCTAGGTAATATTAAGACAATTGGAGATTTCAAAAAATCAATTTGTGACTCTCCCATTACGCTTACAGAAATCTCAGAGGCTATTAAAAAACTTAAATTAAATAAATCTCCAGGTACTGATGGGCTAACTTCTGAATTTTACAAACTATTCACGGAAGAACTTGCTCCCTTTTTGCTGAATGTTTTTAGAGAAAGTATAGATAAAGAACAATTACCGTCCACTCTATGCCAAGGCTTAATTACACTCATCCCAAAACCACAAAAAGATGTATTAGTTTTAGACAACTGGCGCCCCATCACATTATTAAATAATGATTATAAAATTTTAGCATTATGCTTAGCAAATAAATTGAAAAAAGTACTTCATGATGTTATTGGGGAAACTCAAAATGGTTTTATGGCGGGAAGACACATAATTGATAATATAAGGCTTATCTTAGATTTATTAGACTACGCAGACTTAATATCAGAAAATAGTTTTGTTCTCTTTCTTGACTTCCATAAAGCGTTTGACTCACTGGAACATGATTTTTTATTTAAAACTTTGGATCTGTTTGGTTTTGGTGAGCACTTTAAGAAATCAGTACGCACCCTTTATGCTGGAGGCAATAGCTCAATTAAACTAGCTCATGGAACCTCTGGCAGATTTAATGTTGAGCGTGGAATTAGACAAGGTTGTCCAATTTCTCCATTTTTGTTTCTTCTTCCTATGGAGATTTTAGCACATTTCATTAAAAACAGCTGCATAAAAGGTATTCAGATTGCTGGTAGAGAAATATGTCTGAGCCAACTGGCAGATGACACAACTCTATTTCTAAAAGATTGCTCTCAAGTAAAGTGTGCTGTTGAGCTGCTTGGTGAATTTTCTGCAGCCTCAGGTCTCAACCTTAACTTATCTAAATGTGAATTACTCCCTATTAAAACATGTCATGACACAGAGATCTCAGGAATCCCAGTAAAACACAAAGTTAAATATCTTGGTATCTATATTATAAAAGAGGAGGACCAAAGATTAAGTGATAACTTTAATCCCCTTGTTACTGTAATTAAAAAAAAATTCAATTTATGGGTACAGAGAGATTTATCCATCTCCGGTCGTGTATTACTTTCTAAGGCTGAAGGTCTCTCCAGTTTGGTTTATGCGACTTCTGCCTTGGAGGTTCCCAAGGACATCATTTCAAAAGTGGATAAAACATTGTTTGATTTTATTTGGAAAAAAAAGGTTCATCTAATCCGAAAAAATGTAATGATAAATAAGCTGTGCTCTGGTGGGTTTAATGTATTAGACTTACAGACTCTAAACTCCTCCTTTAAAATTAAATGGATCAAAAGATATCTCTTAAATCCAAACTCTTTGTGGAACTTCATTTCAACACATGTATTTGAAGCATTGGGTGGTCTATCTTTTATTTTAAGGTGTAATTACAACATTGACAAAATCCCGATCAAACTCTCCAACTTCCACAAACAGCTGTTTTTGTGCTGGACTCTGGTTCACAAACACAATTTCTCTCCACACAAATACTATATCTGGAATAACAAAGACATTTGTTTTAAACATAAATCTATTTTCTTTAAAAATTGGTTTGACAGAGGAATAGTTCATGTACATCAGTTATTCAACAAAGACGGCAACACTTACTCTTACAGTGAATTTTTAACTACGTATAACTTTCCAGTACTACCAAAAGAATTTGCAATTGTCTTTGATGCAATTCCATCTGGTGTAAAAATGTTGATGTCAAATCCTGTACACAACAGCACGAACTATTTAACTGAAGAATTATTCATTGGTAACTCTGACCCTTTTTTAAGTGAAAAAACAAATAACAAATGTATTAGAGAATTAATAATTAGAGAATGTATTAGTAAACCTGCTTCTATATTCTTCTGGGATAATTTATTTAATGATATCTGTTGGAAAGATGTTTGGTTGTTACCTAGAAAATACTTTATAACTAATAAGATTCGAGAAGTATCCCTAAAGATTCTGCATAAATGTTATCCTGTAAACTATATAATCTCCAAGTACCGTCCAAACGTAGACCCAATGTGTTCACTCTGCCACAGCTCTGAGGAGACCATCATCCATCTCTTCTGGGACTGTTCTCATACTCAGGTGTTCTGGAAAGACATTTTCATGTATGTAAATAGAAAGTTAGAAATTGACCTACCATTTGACGCTAAAATTATACTGTTTGGTTTCTTTTGTCCAAATATTTCAAGTAAGAAAGTTTTTGTTGTAAATTTAATACTACTCTTAGCCAAATTTTACATCCACAGTTGTAAATTCTCCTTGCTAAAACCTAGATTTATAGTGTTTTCTAATTATATTTCCTCTTACTTAGCTACTTTAAAGTACTGTACTAATGCCAAAGCTTTAAAAACTAAAACAATCTGTAACGAATTTCTGTTGTAAGCTGCCCAAGACACATTTTTGTTTTTGTTTATGTGCCTTTATTCTCTTTTGTGCTATGCATGCCTTAAGTCTCGAGCCATGTTTGACATTGTAAGTTTTTTTTGTACTTGTTTCTTTTATAAAAAAAAAATAAAATAAAAAAATAAAAAAAAGAAACAGCCACGCTTATATTCTGACTTTTTTCCAACAAAACAAGAGGACAATGAATGACACTGACAGTGAAATAAATGAGAGCAGACAGGAAGCGGCACCATCCATTTCAGTTGGAAATGTAAGCACAGAAGTCAGCTGACTTTTTTTTTAAAAGCCAGAAATGAGGACGATTTTGAGCTAACGTTAGCTTGGAAGCGTTGCCTTCTACAACCTGAGCTAACAACAGCAGCTAACTTTACTGAAGAAACTTCTACAGTAGAAGATCTAACAAAACAAGGTAATGCTTCAAGTACCAAGAGTCTGAGCTGGTGAGGGTGCTGGACTTTGAGGACTTGGTTTGTGACTTTGCAAATAAAAAGACCAGAAAGAACTTCTAAAGGTAAGAACCACTGTGCTTTCTGTGAAATTATGGCTGTGCAGATAATAAATGTACAGTATTTTGTTCATTTGATATACTGTTTGCATAACTTTAATCTTGCATAACTGTGGTGTGATGCTGAGAGTTAGTGCTGCAACAGTTTTTGTGGAGTGAAGTTGCCCAGATCACTTGATTACTGTTCTAATGCAACCTACACTCAGCTGCAGTGGTGGAGAAAGTACTCAAACAACTTAAGTAAAAGTACAAATAAACAGACAAAAATGTACTCTAGTAAAAGTAGAAGTACCACATTAATGTTTTTACTTAAGTAAAAGTAAATAAGTACTTGCTTTTAAAAATACTTAAAGTATTAAAGTAAAAGTACTTGCTGAATGTATTATCTAACGCAATGGCCTACAATATCATTAAGTGTGTGTACTTTATGTATATTTTCTGTAATACATTAAAAGTGTTGTTCCAGTTTAATGAACAATGCTGCAGATAATACGTTTTTATTGTGTTTACTCTGTGACACAGGTCACACTCTTGTGATTCTGTGCATCAGAATTGCAGGGTGACATGCAGAGTTAAATGTCATTAAAATAATAATAAATAATAAACTTTATTTGTATAGCACCTTCCTACAATGCCTTGCATTGACCAAGGTGCTTAACAGGACAGAAAATATAAAAACTGGTACAATAAATCAGTGAAAACAGAATAAAAGTAACAGCAATAAAAGGAGGCAATGGAAATAAAAAAAGCTACATACTAAAATACCAAAGTAATAAAAGTTACACACTGAAAATAAGAAAGAGGAATGATTTTACCTTTGAAAGTTTTTATTTAACACAAAGCAGAACCAATGTGTCATTTTAACTGCAGTAAACACATTTAAGTAAAAGTTGTCTGATGAAAAAAGGAGCATTAGACACAGCTAACAAAGGAACAGACTCTGATCATTTCAACTCCAGTTTGTCATCAACTCTAGTTAAAATACTGTCTAGTCATCCTTGTAAAGGGTCAATACTGAACAATATTTTAACTTCCTGACACCATTTTCAAAACTAGGACCTGAGTGTCGAGACATTTGGAGACATTTCTTGTCTCCTGTCCTAACATGAACTGACACATTTTAATATTGCAGCAAGAATTTCTTGTTCAACTTCAGAAAAAGTTGGTTTTCAAAGTTTTTTTTGTCCAGTCTGTCTCTTTTGGGAGAGAGAATCTGTCCTGCTGTACTGAATAGTCTTTCAATAGTTTTTTCAATAAGGCCATGGGTGTTGTGTATCTTCTGGCTGACTCTCCACTGTGGAATCCATTGTGGGTGTGTTGGCGATGCTGTGGGTGGCCCCAGCTCAGTGACATACACGTATACTAGAACATACATTACTGGCCCAACTTCTAGAAGGTGGGTGTAATATTACCTGTCCACTTTGCAGTGATTCAGTGGCCCAACTCCCCTCTCACTTTTGGTTACTTTCTAACTAACGAAAAAATCAAAAAATTGCAACATGAAAGTTACTTGTAACTCAGCGCATTATAGAAATGTAGTGGAGTAGAAAGTACAGATACTTAATGTAAAATGTAGTGGAGTAAAAGTAAAAAGTACCCACATTTAATTCTACTTAAGTAAAGTACAGACATGAAAAATATACTTAAGTACAGTAACAAAGTACTTGTACTTAGTTACATCCCACCACTGCTCAGCTGTGTTATGTGATGGAATTGTTATATCGTCAGCTCAGCTAGCATGAATGTTCACTTCAGTCACAGTGTTCAGCCTGACACTACTGGTGCTTATATTTATCACTGTATGTTTATGCTTAATGCTTATGTTTATATGCCACGGACTTCCGTTCCAGCACCTCGGCAGTCATTACACAGTCGGCGCACTTCCGGTTAGCGGGAAAGACACGAACATAAGTGACTAAATACAATTAATAAAACATCAGCATACACACCAATAACAACTCTATACACATATAAAACCATATAAAATAATGGCGACGTTCCCCCTACGGATAGCCGCGATAAATGTTCGCCGAAACCCCCCCGCGGAACAGCTGTTCCCACCGGTGGGCGGACACAACGGTACTCACGTGTAGTGCCGGTAGCGCGCGGCCGCTTCCCGTTTCGGCTCGTTGTCATGGTTTGCTACTAGGAGCTAACGCTAACAACAACGGAGGTGGATGGGAACCGGAAGTGGCGGGTAGGTGTTGCATTTTGCCGGAAGTACGTCACGCCCCCCCCGTGGCATATAGGCTATTGAATGAACACGGCACTACAGGTTGGATTGTCTTGTTCTTTTCTTCGTTGTTTTTGTTTAGATTTTGTGATTTTATTGAGATTGTTTCTTCACATAATTAGGAGTGGTCACAGAGCCGCTGTTCAACTTGAAGCAAATAAAATGTTTGTTGAAAAAAATATGCCCCCTTGAAAAAATAGAATGCCCCCCCTTTGAATTGTTTCTGCAGCCGGGTCTGGCCTGGGAATGCCTTGGGATTCCCCCGGAGGAGCTGCTCCAAGTGGCTGGGGAGAGGGAAGTCTGGGCCTCCCTACTTAGGCTCCTACCCCCGCGACCCGACCCCGGATAAGCGGAAGAAAATGGATGGATGGATGGATGGATGGAGGTCCCACTTCCTGTTTCTCCCCCAGTCTGCTGGTGAAGCTCAAACTATGTTTTCTCCAAAGAGCTGATCCGAACGCTGGTCAAACACTAATGACCACATCATCAGTTAAAGATTTATAACATACCAGTTATGAATCCACTTCGAGCTCTAATTTTCCTCCCAAGGAAAGTTTTATTCTGAAAAATCAAACCAGGAAATGCTGTTACTGCCGTCCGAGTTGAGGCAGACGTCTGGAGACGCTGAAAACCGTAAACGGATTGACCAGTTGGACCAAGGGGGATTGAACGTCTTCACGAGGTAACAAAGTTGTCAGATGCTTTGCCAAGTGACCAAGGGGGATTGAACGTCTTCACGAGGTAACAAAGTTGTCAGATGCTTTGCCAAGTGTACCGACGTGTAGATGAGATTGGCCGGAGAGCTGCTATGTTTCCTGGTTTAACTCACGTCAAAATAATACCCCTCCTATATTTCCTTCCATTCTTCCTCCTAAACTTTCTCCTTAAAGACCGTGTAAAGTGAATTTCAATATTTTCTTAAATAAACATTATAAATGTCATAATTGTAATCTTGTAAATGAGTAAAAAGTCTCAAAATTGTAGCTCAATTAATTTTGGAGTTATAGAGCAAACTGTGTATAAAGATATTTCTGTTTCAGGATTTTTTAGGCGTGTTTTAAATGTGACCGCGTTTCGTCACGCGGTCTTCTTTTTTTTTTTTTTTTCCATTTATAGATGGCCTCCCTTCACACCTTATAGCCATCCTCTCACTCCAATATGTATTTTTTTTATAGAGAGAAAGAAAGAAAAGAGAAAGTAAGACAACAAAACAACAATTATCCACAAAAAGAGCACAAGGCAAACACACCAAACCTCCGTCCACAATCCTGCAAAGCACATGACAGAACACAGCAACGAAACATACAAGCATAAAGACTAATAATATTCATGACCTTGCAGTAGATTTCTATAAATACACATACCCATACCTACAAATATATATACAGTATACATACATATACATTTATATTCATTTATATACCCATCTACATATCTGCATATATCTACATATACATCCCTGCATCCAATTGTGTGTGGTTGTGAGCATGCATAAGTGAATAAGGTTCCTCCAATAGAACATTTAGTAGCGACTGTGAAGCATCAGAGATCCGTCCCCCCAAAGCCCGAGACAGACGAAGGGGCGATCAAAGCCCAAGACCCCAGGAAGGACCCCGAGCCCAGAGTCCCCAGGACCACCCGAACAGGACGAGCCACTCGTCCACTCCCCAGATCCGACCAAGGGGAAGAACCGGACGAACCCCACCAGCGACCACACACAATGACCCCCCGGGGTCAACCGCGACAAATACACAGGCCCCCGCCGGAGCCCGCTGCACCGACGTAGCCCCAGGGCCGGTCACCGAGGCTCGGGCACCGGGGACGCCCATCCCTCAGGTCCAGACCCGACAGGACCAGAGGACCCGAGCCCCACCAGGCAGCCACCAGGCCGAGCCGACAAACGCCCAAGCGCCCAGCCCCAGATAGTGAGGGCCCCAAGCACGCCCGCAGGCAGAGGAACACCCACCAGGGGGCCACGTGGCAGGAGCGCGACACTAGGTAGCCTCAGAAGTATCAGAGAGGGGGCAGTCCAAGTCCCAGCCTGACACTTAAACATTCATACACAGACACACTCATTCAGACCCACCCTCATCCTCACCCTCAGTCACAGAAAGACAAACAATAACGACACGCTCCATTCATAATCCCGATGCACACTCTATACCCCCTAGGTCCAAGACATGTACCTGCCCCTTACATGGGGCAGCCCACATCCAAACCCAGGAGGTAGGCCCATTCATTCTGGGGTGGAGAGTAGTAGACATCCAAGATACCCCTCCTATATTTCCTTCCATTCTTCCTCCTAAACTTTCTCCTTAAAAAACGTGTAAAGTGAATTTCAATATTTTCTTCAATAAACTTTAGAAATGTCATAATTGTAATCTTGTAAATGAGTAAAAAGTCTCAAAATTGTAGCTCAATTAATTTTGGAGTTATAGAGCAAACTGTGTATAAAGATATTTCTGTTTCAGGATTTTTTAGGCGTGTTTTAAATGTGACCGCGTTTCGTCAAGCGGTCTTCATAAGTATAGCCCCACCCCCTGCAGCTCCAGCCGTATAAATTCGCCTCGGTGGAGCCGTTCACTCGCGAATCGCAGATAGCATCAGATAGCAATAGCATATATATTTTGTTCATTGTTAGCTAGCTGATCAATTATGCCTCGTTCGTGCATCTTCCCTTGATGTCGCAATGGTCAGGGCACCCGTACGTGTTTTTATATAGCGTGGTTTTATACCAAGTATCTGTAATGCCTGGATAGGTCAATGGATAAAGCGTTTGCCTTCCATCCCAAACCTTATGGGTTCAATTCCCGCATGGTACAACATTTTTTTTTTAAATTCATTCCAGATTAAAAACACACAAGAAAACTATTTACAAAAACAGCGTAACTCTTGGAAAAAGTAGCTGCTGTTACAGACAGAACTCAGATAAAAACAGAGCAGGTTTACTGGCTCTGCTGTCTGCCTCTCCACACACAGCTCAGCTGCAGGCCGCAGTACTGCGCTGAAACCACGCCCACGCGCTGACACGCCCCCACAGTTTCAGACCAAGGGAAAATTATGTTTTTTCATGATTTTTGAGACTTAATTTTATAAGGAAAACAATGTTTTTAATCAGTCAGATTTATATGGGTGATTAATAACACATATTTATGCCATGTGACAAACTAAAAACACACATTTAATTTCACTTTACACGGTCTTTAAACTTATCCTTCTAAGCCAGAAACTTTAAGTTAAAAGTGCCTGCAGGTATAAAAGTAATATGTCATCTCATTACTTGTTCTGTTGTTCTAAATTTGAATCTGTCGACAGTTAGTATATGAAATTTAATCAGAACCAATCCTTATCCACATGTTTGATGTAATTTTATGATTCTGTTAATAACTGATTCATCTTCTGGTGAATCAACATAAATTAACATTTCATGCCTGTTACATCTTCTCATCTGACCACCCAACTTATGTTTAAATCCTGAAAAAGAGAGAACTCGTCAATATTTGATGCTAAGCTTATGTCAGGTGTAAACCTGCTCATTCTTACATTTGGAATATTGTACAGTCAGTAAATCTGACAAGTATATAATCCATTACGTGTGTGTGTGTGTGTGTGTGTGTGTGTAATATCCTGACTCAGAGCTACAGAGTGAATCTGGCCTCAGCAGCAGCCAGTGATTGGACTCGATCAGAAACTGGACGTTCTCCTCAGCAGGTGACGTAGGAATGATTTCTGCCTCGTGCATCTGTAAAGAACATCACAAGAAGATAAAGGTGACACATGCCATTGGGAAGTGGAGCGGGGACTACAACCAAATGTCCCAACAATTTGTTTCCCTGAATCTAAATATAGGCGTAATTAATTATCATGATGTGCGTCTTCTACGGACCCAGACGCAGGAAGGACTCGGAGAACTCGGACACAAAGCAAATGTTATTTATTTAAACAACACGAAACAGCTGACGTGGCATCTTTTTGATGAGGTGACACGGAGACGGAACGTGGACCATCCACGGAAACACAGGATTTATAGAGACACTTACGAGGGGATAAACACAAACACCTGGGGAAGGACAACAGGTGGCAGAGGAGGAGCTGATCTCATCAGGGAGAAACACTGAGTAGAGCACATATGACACAAGGAAGATAAAACACAAATCAGATCTTCAGTAATCTGTTCAAGTCGATCAGATCCCGAGCACGTTGTCTGATGTAGCGTCTGCTCCGTCACTCGTCTGCTTCCTGTCAGCCATAGTGATTTATTACAAAAAGCATCTTCTGGTTTGATTTGTCACCACCCTCAAACACTGCTGACAGAACCACCAGGACTCATGGTGATGTTTGGACCTCATCACGTCAGACCTGCTACCAGGTCAGGAATCAGCCCGGAGGTCTTTGCAGGGTCCTGGTCAGGTCCTCAGCTGAGCATTAGGACCGCAGTGGGCTTCTCGTTGGTTGATTTTGGGCCACAGTGGTTCTGCAGAACATCTGTATGGCTTCTGTGTGGGCGGAGTCATCTTTGACACTGTTGTTTAGTTGTTGTTGTTGTTTGTCTCACTTCTGCACCTTTGTGTTTCAGCTGTTTGTGCATTAAACCTTCAGCTCATTCAGGAGATGGTCTGTTACTACTGCTACGGTACTTTAGTTTTTGCAATTGTTATACTTTTCAAAATATTTAACTTTATTGATGACTTTCCTCCATAAAAATATAGAGATCTGGCTCTGTTTAAGTCTTAAGCTACTTTTAGCTACTTCACCTTTTCTGCTTTAAGCTTTTACTTGGCTTTTGTTAGCTTTCAGCTATCCTTTTGGTATATTCAGCTACACCTCGACTACTTTTATTTAAAGACAGCATATTACTGCTTTTATTGTTTTAATAATGTTTTGCTGCTTTGGTCCTTTAACTTTAGCTTTTAGCTAGTGTTTTTTTTTTTCCTCAACAAGTCAGTTTCAGCTCCTTCGATATATTTTAGCCATCATCATTCACACTTGTAGTGGACCAGACCCTGGTCTCTGGAAACTGTATTGAAACATCTTTTCACTGAATCTCTCAGTGAAACACATTAACACTGTTTTATTCCATTAATTTGAATCAAAATCAAATTAAATCACAAGAGACTCTCTTATTCTTTTACTTTGTGCTAATTCAAATATAACCAATGCATAACCTCGTGTTATTTGTATGAGCAGTGATATTCTTCAATATGTTCAAATGGTGTAGTCTTTAATATGTGGACACATTAATCAAAGGACTCTGTCTAAAATTCAAAGGATATGTCAGACTGAACTTTCAGTTTTGTTTAGAAGTTAGAAAACAGTTTAATCAGTTGTTTTCATGAAGCTGGCTCCAAAACTCCCTATCTGTCTCTAAACAATTCTTTCTGTTTCTGACCTTCTCCTTGAATCCTGATAATGTCAAGTAACTCCCTCCCACTGGTCGAACGAACCAATGAGGGTAGTGAGTACTACTGACGTCAGATCCTCTTTAAAAGTTCTAAACTTCCTGGAACTGCTACTTCTACGAGGAAGTGGGATGTGAAACTTTCTCTCTAAGCTGTGGACGCTTGGTCAGATGCCAAGGGCCTGCGTTCCTCAGCAAGGGTCACAGCAGCCTCGCTGTAAACCCACTCGAGTGTCACAGCTCGAAACTTTGAATTAATCTTCTTTCTGGAATATTTTATCTTGGAAACAAGAACCGGAAATGCTTGCTACTTTACTCGATGAGGCGGACATTCAGGAGTCGCTGATGGTAAATGGACTGACCTCCTCGGACGTCAAGGCCCCGCCCCCTGGTTCCAGTTTCATGGCGACGCCGCGTTTTTGACTCCTTGCATTCCCTTTCTCATCCAGGGGTTAGAGCATCGGTGAAACTGGTCAGTTCAAAGTTTGTTTGGCCCGGTCTGCGTAAAGCGGTTAAGGAGTGGGCAGCAGCGTGTGTCCCATGTCAGCGTGCTAAGGTTGACAGACACACCAAAGCACCTTTGGAACCTTTCCCTATCCCTAGTCGGCGGTTTGACCATGTGCACGTGGACCTGGTGGGCCCTCTGCCTCCATCACAAGGTTTTACTCATCTGCTGACTATGATAGATCGGACCACCAGGTGGCCTGAGGTGGTTCCTCTGACATCCACAACGGCTGCAGTGGTGGCCCGGGCATTTTTGTCTACCTGGGTTGCACGTTTTGGCCCCCCTTCAGACATTACATCAGACAGGGGCCCGCAGTTTGTTTCTGAGCTTTGGTCTACCATGGCCAAGGGCCTGGGGACGAACGTTCACAGGACCACAGCTTACAACCCTCAAGCTAATGGTTTGTGTGAACGGTTTCACAGGTCATTGAAAGCTGCACTGCGAGCTGCATTGACCGGTGACAACTGGATTGACCGTCTTCCCTGGGTGTTGTTAGGTTTACGTACCGCAACCAAAGAGGACCTGAGCTCTTCCCCGGCTGAACTGGTTTACGGTCAACCTGTGCGCGTCCCCGGTGAGTTTTTACCTGAGGTACCCTCACCACAGTTCGCCCCGCCGTTGCAACATTTTTCGTCTCAGGAGGACTCCGTTCGTGTCCCTGGACCGGTACACCATTGTTTACCTCAGTCATTTGTCCCTAAGAGTCTGGAGTCCTCTAAATTTGTTTTTGTCAAACACAATGCACACAGGACACCACTACAGCCTGTGTATGATGGACCGTTTCGGGTTCTTCAGCCAGGCCCAAAACATTTCCTTTTAGATTTAGGGGGTCGTACTGAGACTGTCTGTATCGATAGGCTTAAACCGGCTCATGTTGTGTCAGATGATCAGGTTGTTACGGCCCAGGCTCCTCGCAGGGGCAGACCTCCATCCACGTTGCTAACGGATTGCGGCCCTCCTTCCAGAGACTCTCAACAACCATTGGAGCCTGAATCTTCTGCAGCCCCTCATCGTCACCCCCCGCTTCATCAAACTGGTTCTGCGGGGCCCAGGTTCAGCCGTTCTGGGCGTTTAATCAAACCTAAAACGCGGGACTAGTGATGGACCTTACTGGGTGTTCTGGGGGGGCGTGTGTGGTGGACCACTAGGGGGCTCTACTCACACCCAGTGGACCGAATGTGTTAAGGATGCTTTTATTGTGAAAGGTCCAGAGGACCGGATGTTATGTGGGTATATAAGGCGGAGTTGGGTGGTTTTCCCACCAGTTTAAGTAGGAGTGAATAAAGTGAAGACCTGCATCCCGTCTCCTGTGTCGTCTCTTCACCACCTCCTACAGACCATCAAAGGTAACGAGTCGCTGATTGTTTTACCTACCGGACCTCGGTCTAGCTGAGATTGCACGAAGAGCTGCCATTTCCTGGTTAAACACTTCAAGATAATTCACCTCCTCTCTTTCCTTCCATCCTCCTCCTCACTTTAACTTTCTCCCTTATCTCTTGCCAGTAACATTAAGTTAAACGTGCCTACAGATATAAGTAAATATATCATCTTATTACTTGTTTCTGTTGTTCACAATTAAATCTGCTGACAAGTAAATTACAGGAATTTGAACAATCAATCAATCTGTACATATGTTGATGTAATTTATGATTCTGTTAATAAATGATTCACCTCCTGGTGAATCAACATAAATTAACGTTTCATTGTCCCAGTACATCTTATCAGCTGGTCACAAAATTTATTGATTAATCTGAAAAAGAGAGAACCCGTGAATATTTGATGATAATTTGTGTTAGTATAAAACCTGCTCATTTTACATCTGGTGTAAAGAACAGATCAGTAAAACTGATCACCCCTGTACCCCTATACACATTTTTACAGAAAATGCACTTTTTGTAGTTGTCATGCTGACTACGTGTCCACACTCCACATATGCTGATGCAGAAACAGCCGAACGCAGACATGACACATGTGGCTCTAGCATCCTGTCAGCGTGGCGTGGTCTTCTAGCCTTTAGCTGTATTCTTACGTGTCCATGAGAGTGAAGGTGAGGGTGCAGCAGAGGTGCAGACATGAGTCTAAAACTCGTTTGATTGGAGCAAAGCAGCTTCACGATTGTTTAGTTTCTGATCTGTGGTCAGCTGTGGTCGGCCATGTTCTCACAGCTCATGAAGAGAACAGAAGCCTCCTGAGCTCAGCCCGTATGGAGACCTTCAAACAGAACAAGAGCAGCAGAGAGGTAACCTCGTCCTCTGCAGGTCCAGCTTTATTTACTCGGCTTATCTCCCTTCTGAATCAACACGGTCCAGCTCAGAACCGAGCCGTTTCTCCAAACAGAGCTGCAGCCGTCACATCTCGAAGCCTGGAGTCATTTGAGTTCAACCTAACAATCCAAAACCGCATGTTTGACTTGTTCCAGCCTCTTGCCTCCTTAAATCAAACTGAGCTAATTGCTTCTCCTCCCTGGTGGAGCTCCTTGCTGTTGGCCGTTTCCTCCATGAGTTTTCAATCTGCAGAGATTTGTGTGGACATTTTTCTTGTGCAAAGCTAATTATGTTTCTGAATGAGGGAGTCCTGGGATTGTCTTTTAAAATCACCAATGAACACAAGTTTAAGAAAAGCTGTTTTCACTTCAGGATGCTGAATAAATAATAATAAATAAATGTCACCTTTTTGTCATCTGTGTATGTTTCCCATACTTGACAGACGAAATTGGCCTCTGCATTTAACCCAACCACCACCAGGTGGTGCAGTGAGCAGCCGTAGTCAGCACCCGGGGAGCTGGGGAAAATAGATGTGCACTCATAGACACCCCAAGGTGTGCCGTGGCCGGGGTTTGAACCTGGGTCCTTCAGATCCGAAGTCTGATTCCCTAGCCACTACACCATCTTGAATGTAAGCGTTAGCATTGGTTGCATGGGTGAAAAGTGGTTACAGGAATCGCTCATTGTTGAATCAGAATCAAAGAGATTTCTGAAAGTAAAAAAAACCCATGGAAATCATTTGATTATAGATCTCTAAAGCTTCTGATCAAAATAACAATTATGACCATATTTATGTTCATGACAAACTAAATGAAAATAATCTGAACCGTTTTGATTCCTGACAACATTCTTGCATCTTTTCCTTAGATTTTTACAAATCATTTTATTGTTTACTGTCTTGAACATATTTGGTTTATAGGAGCAGCTCTACAATGGTTTAAATCATATTTATCAGACTGATTAAAGGTTTTACATGTTAATAATGAATCTTTATACACCAGAGTGGGTCGTGGAGTTCCTCAGGTTTCAGTGCTTAGCCCATTACTCTTGACTTTATTGCTGTTTGCGATAACTAAACTTTTTCAAATGACATTCAGTTTGCCACGATCTTGTGACAGCAGTTGTATTTTTTATTTTATTTTCTGTAGGATCAGTTTCAGCAGGTCCGGTCCAGGGTTGTGGATCAAACTGATAAGCTCTAAGAGGAAGTCCCTTCCCAGTGTCAGAGATCCAGTGAGGAAACAGGGGGTCAGCCAGTGGTGTCAGAGAAACAACAGCTTTCTGCAGCTCCGGCTGCTAAAACTGCCTGAAGAGAAAAGTCCTGCTCTGCTTGTCAGGTCCAGTTAAACCAGGGGTCTGCAACCTGTGGCTCTGGAGCCACGTGCGGCTCTTTGGTCCCTCTGAAGCGGCTCTTTCAAGCTTTGACCAAAACTAACATAAAACTGAATTTTATAGGATGTTGTGCCCACAAAAAATGACTAGTTTAACAGTTTTCCTGTCAACTCCTTTGCAAATATGTGGATACTAATACTCAAAGTAAATTATACTCACTTTAACTTTATGCTTTATTCTTCAAAGTAGGATTCGCAATTACCATATTTTTTGGACTATAAGGTGCACCAGATGATAAGGCTCATTATCAATGAAGGGTTCTGTTTTCATAGATAAGGCGCACCGGATTATAAAGCGCATTATCAAAACAAGACAGTCAGATAAGTCAAACTTTATTCAACTCATTCATAATAACCACATACAATCGGTTTGAGGTCAGTAAACACAACCAGAATTAATACAGAAGACTCACTGGATTATAAGGCTCACTGTCAAATTTTGAGAAAATTAAAGGATTTTAAATGTGCCTTATAGTCCAAAAAATAAGGTACTCCACAATTTTAAAAAAGCACATTTGTCTGCACAGTTCACTGTTTTATTTTTTTAAATTGTTATTATTATTATTGGTAAAATACAAGACAATACAAGACGTTGGACAGATGAATGGAAGATGGATGGAATCCAATATTTTCTTTTGTCTGAAAATGTAAAAATATCAATAAATGTTAACAATCAGATGTTTTTAGTTTTATAATTTCACACCTACTGGCCAGAAAAGCCCCTCTTAGCAAACTACAGGTTCTAAAACTTGGACTTCTTGCTTTTGCCCTTCACTCTGATCTCAGAACCAAGACTCAGACAAAAGCTGCTGTTTAAATTTACTGCAGTCTATTGCTTTTGTCAAATTCACTATAAGATCACGTGGTTTATCTCCGACAGCCAACGTGAGCTGAAGAGAAGTTTATAGTTTGAGTTAAAAACTGAAAATTAGGCACCATAACTCATGTTCCCTGAAGGAAGGGAACGAGGTGCAACATATTGCTATGGGAAATTGCGCCCCGCGCGATTACCTGAAGGAATACACTCACGCTTTTTTGGCCGGGGCGTCAGCGTCACGCCAGAGACCCCACCCTCTGGGTATTTAAGACGCGGACGCCCATCCTACGTCCTCCAAAATGCACTTCACCGAGCTTTCAGCATTGAAAAGGGCCAACTATGTTGCACCTCGTTCCCTTCCTTCAGGGAACATGAGTTATGGTCCATAACTTTCAGTTCCCTTATCAGTCAGTCACTCGGTGCAACATAATGCTATGGGAACGTAATTCATTCACGCCCTTGAAATGCTCAGTAAAATGCATGTTAGTGTGAACGTCCGCCTTTATTCATTAGGCATCTCACGGCCGCCCTCTACTATGTGTTAGAGAGGACAGCCTGAGTGACATCACACGCAGTAACGTCCAAACTGTAATGTTTTGCAAACGTATTTGTTGAGCTCCAGTTCGCAGCTGCACAGATGTCTGCAACTGGTACACCCTTGAACAATGACCACGAGGTGGCCAAGCCCCGAGTAGAGTGAGAACATACTCCAGGGGGCACCTGTTGACCTTTGCTACTGTACACCCTTTTTATGGCCTCAGTCACCCAGTGTGAGAGGCGCTGCTTTGACAGGGCCCTACCAGTAGCTGGGGCCGCAAAACACACAAACAGTTGGTTTGTTTTCCTCCATTCAGCTGTTTTCTCCATGTAAGCACTTAAAACCCTAACAGGGCAGAGTGCCCTCAGCTTTTTCTGTTCATGAGTGAGGACAGGAGCAGGAGGAAATGAAGAGAGCTCAAAGTCCAAACTTCTGGGATTCAGAGTCAAATGGTAAATGGTAAATGGAGCTTATTTATATAGCGCTTTCTAGCCCCCTTTGAGGAGCCCCAAAGCGCTTTACAATACCAACCATCCACCCATTCATACACGCATTCATACACCGGAAGCGGTGCAGAAAATAAAAAGAAGTAGTTTGTGTTAACATAACACAAACTACTTCTTTTTATTTTCTCCAATAAAAGACAAACGTAAAAAAACTTGACCCAGCTGAGATTCGAACTCGTAGCCTACGGGTCAAGATAAAATGTGAGCTTAAAGTCGAGAGCTTATCCCTTTGCGCCACGGCAGCTTATTAGTTTTTTTGGAGTCAACCTTTCCTATGACGGATTCGCCGCTTGTAAAATTCTGGCGCATGCAGGATTTAGAGATTATCAGTTATATTTTAAAACCCTGGCTACACGCAAGAGTTAGAGAATATTAGTTATATTTTATAGAACTTCAGCATTCGCGCTGAAAGGCGAAAATGCTCTGTAGGCTAGGGGTGTGCGCTTCGTGTTATTTACGTCCTAACATAAGCTGAATTGTAATCAGTCATTAACAAAAATTTAACGCAGAAACACTAATTCAGCTAACAATTATTTTAGGGGTTTCTGTAGTTAAATATTAATGAAATCAGCTCGCGCTGAGTTTGTTTTTTGAATGAGTCCCGCCCCTGCTGCAAACAACGAATCAAATGTGAGCAGTACATGACGTCAAACTGGGTCCGTGGGGCTCGGCCCGATAAGAACCACAGTGGAGATGGTTCCAAAACTAGGGCGGGTCCCGGGCGGAAAAGGAAAATGCGAACACGCCGAACCCGGGTTAGAAGCAGGGTGGAGCCGGGGAGAGCCAGGGAGGGCCGTGCAGTGCGAAAACGGCTTTTATTAGGGAGGGGACCCTCCTGCAGATGTGTTACCATACCACCCGCACCGAGAGTGCTGGGAGGCAGGAGCAATCCGCTGTTCCCGTTGGGCAAAGGCGGAACAGAATGTCTGCTTTTGCTCTTTTTATGGAGAGTCACGGTCCGGAGGGGGTGCAAGTTTTGTATACGAGCATACCTCCTAACCCCAGCCTGTATCATGGTTGGGTCTGGTTCACTGACCTCCGGCCTCATCAGTGCCCTGGAGTCTGATGAACTCCCGGGGAGCTGTGTTTCACCTGGTGGGGGGATGTCGTTTAAGAGCAGAACCGATTCAGTGCAGCGAGCACGGTCACACGCTGCAGGATCATTGCCTGGGCAAGGTGTGTCGCTCATGGAGGATAAAGGGACAGTTTTAGCATAAGGATGAGGAACTGTTCGAGACAACCCTTTCTGTTGAGCAGCCTTAAATTTGGTTGGTGACACGAAGTCCAGTCCCCTTCGATTAAAGAGGAAAGGAGTCTGACTTAGCCCTGGTGCCATTCCTGCTTTGCATTGAATGTTTACAAAAACTGCAGCGTCATCACCGTTGCTTTTGTGAACGTGTAAGACTGGTTCGGGCCTGTGGGCCTCTGTCGTGACCACCCCGTCACTCACTGCTGGAATCCGTTGAATAGGAGCTGGTGGCCAGGAAGGTACATTGTCATGGTTACCATGTTCTGTCGGCGCGCTCCCCTGGCGCACGGTCGTGTCACAGGTTTGTTTAATTTGTGTATTGTCGGCCCCGTGGTTTACAAAGGGGCGATGGTTGGAATACATGACCCCCCTCACCTGTCCCTGTGAGGACTGACGGGCCTGTTTGCAGACGCCTCTGGCTCTGTCTGTTGCAGACTGTCCTGAGGCAGCCTGTTGGGGCTTATTGATTGGGCTATCACCCCGTGAGCCGCGAGGGAGGGGGGGATGATGGCTCCCGCCCTTTATGTCGGCTGGGAAAACAGAGGGGAGCCGTGTTGTTGATGTTACTGTGTTTTTTTAGTCAAGAAACAGAGAGGAGCTGTTTTTTTTAGCTTTATTCGTGCTTTTGTGCAACGACATATTTGACTTTATGTCACTTACAGCAGAACAGTCATGATTCATGCATAAAACAAAGTCACCAGCTTTTTGTACAGTTCTACAAATAAAGTCTGGACATGTGAAGGTTAGATCCCGTACCACGTGGGTGAGCAAACCTGTAAATTTAAGCAGAAGGCCTGGTTCATCAGGCACGTTTCTGTCTTGTGTCCCGATTCGCCGAGGAGGTCCTGTGTCGGACCGCTTGGCGGGGAACAAATCTGTTTTTACTCCACGCATGTTCGGCCCGTGGTGGGTCCGGTGGTGGTCTCTGCCGGTGCTCGCCCTCATACGCCGGCCACTTTTGCTGTGGGACACGTGTGGCTGAGCGGTATCGAGGCTGCGCGAGTCTGCGCCCAGCCAATTCCCTGGGAGGGGGGGCAAAAGCTCTCCTGGGGATGCCTTCCCTGAGAGCCTCAGCCTGTTTTCGCCTCTGGTCCAGCTTGGTCTGAATTAGGTCCAGAGCTTTTCCAAACAATCTATTGGCTCAATCGAGTGGTGCAGAAAAGGAATTATTTGTTCCTCCGGGAGGTCAGTTAGGGTCATCCACAGATGGCGTTGTGTGATGACAACCTCAGCCATGCCTCTGCCTTGTGCAATGGCTGCTGTCCCCATCATGCAGAGCACAAAGTCTGTTGCCCTGCGGGCGTCCTCCAGCACGTCGGTGGCAGCCTGCTTGTCCGTCGTTACCTGGAGCTCCTGCAGTTTTTCAGCCAGGTACGCTTGCATCATGGCGGACGCGTTCATTGCGCGCGCCGCAAGGCCCTGAGCCCTGTAGCATTTCTCGAGCAGAGAAGCTGAGGCTCGACAGGCTTTGTTGGGCAGAGTCGGTTTCGTCCCAGATCACATGGGAGCCAAATGAGACGCCAGTGTGTCCTCCATTTGTGGCACATTGGCTATTCCCGCTACTTCCATCCCATCCACGTCGAGGAACTGCGAGAGCAGCCGCAGCATGGGAGTTCTGGGTTCAGGCCAGCTGCGAGTCAGCTCTGTGAGAAAATCCTGAAAGATGGTCATTCTTTGCCTCGTGGTAAACTGCTGCTTCATGTAATAATAATTTCCTGCCAACCTCGTGACTTGTTGATGGGGTGGAGGTTCGGGCCATGGGATCTGTAGCGTATCCGTTGCTCTGCGACACAAGTCGAACAGAGCAGGGATCGAAAAGTCAGTCTCCGGGAGCACAGGTGCCGGGTTGCGAGAGAGGTCTCCTCCTTGCTCATCGTACTCGATGTCGGCGTCGTCCACAGAGAATTCACCTGAGGCTGATATCGAGATTTTGTCCTCGTTCATCAGGCCTCGAGTGTCGAAGTCGGCTGTCAAGTCCCCGATGGGAGCCAACACATCTGGACTGTCGCCCCATTCGATTCGGGTGCTGTCCTCCAGTGCCATGCTCTCGAGTGGGAGTGAGAGCCTCAGTAGTGTCCGGGTCTGTTGGCGCCGCAGCAGCGCCCATGGCCTTGGCGACGAAGTCCGCCCGGTGCCTCCTCACCGCCTCCAGCATCTGGCTGCAGTGTGGGCAAGAGTCGGGCACATCCAGCGGCTTCTTCGCGTGCAGCATTCCTAGGCAGACAGGACAGGCCTCGTGGGTGTCTGTCGCGAGAGGTAAAAGCCTAATCCGCTAGGGCAGGCACGCAAGGTCGGGCTCGCCGTCCTGCTAGCTTTTTTCGGAAGTCTCGGCTTTCGCTTTCCTTTCTCTGGAGGCATGTCCGAGAGAAGATGAGCGAGTCCTTCCAAAATTATTTTTCGAGACGTCTCCTTCATCGCGTCACTTTCGCTGGCTAGCCTGCTACGAATTTTAGAATAGGTAGCGATGTGACGCAGTTAGAGCCATCGAGCGAAGCAGTCTGCAGAGAGAGGAGAGAAAAAACTTTGGGGTTAAGGAAAATTGCGCCGGACTAGCTTTCGCCAGCCCAGCGGTACGCAGGAAGAATTCTCTGTACGCTCTGTATAGAGAGCAAGCTCACCTCTGGTCGAGCGATGAAACAACAGAGAAGTCCCGCGAAGAGAAGTTCAAGTTTAAGCGAGGTGAACGGCAATAAGAGGATGTAGGATGGGCGTCCACGTCTTAAATATCCAGAGGGCGGGGTCTCTGGCGTGACGCTGACGCCCCGGCCATAAAGGCGTGAGCGTATTCCTTCAGGTAATCGCGCGAGGGCGCAATTTCCCATAGCAATATGTTGCACCGAGTGACTGACTGATAAGGGAACCATAGTTTTAATCCAGCGTGTTGATAGGAGGCGTCATGCTCTGAGCCCAACCGAACCAAAGACAAAGTGTTCAGAGTTTCAAGGGACAAAAGTCAGGAGAAAGACTTCTATCAGAGCAGGAGTGGACATATGGGGTTCAGAACCCCTGGAACTACCTGGATTTTAAATCGGCAAACATTGACAGGGTCTAGAAACAGAGGTCCACATGCGTCCTTCAGTCTGGGCCCCAAACATCAGCCTCTGGATTGGAGTTGTGAGGACCTTCTGGGGCCTCTGATGAGCTTCTTGTTGGTCAGAAACTAACTCTTGTGTTGCCTGGACTGAATGTTCAACACATTCTATGTTCCATAAACTGTGTGTGAGTTAGTCTCCTGAGAGAAATCATTCAAAGATTTAAAAATAAACAGTTTGTCTATGAGCGCTAATGAGATTGGGCAAAGCATCAAAGAGTAGAACGCAGGTTGTAATTAAAACAAATTGTTGGGCTGAATATCAAAGACGTTATAAACGGCCATGAAGAGCAGCTGTCGCTGGATGTTTGTTCTGTTCAGTTCAGCTCAGTTACTTTATTTTATACTTGTTTTAGATCCAAGTCCAGCATCAACACAAGTCAACTTCTACTGTTTTGTGTGTGTGTGTGTGTGTGTGTGTGTGTGTGTGTGTCAAAGCTGGGGGGTGGTTTGAATCCCTGGATTTCCCTGAAAACAAACGTTTAGTTCAAAAGAACAGACCTTTCTCCTCCTGAAACCCACGATCTGATGACGTATGACGACCTTTTGTTGATAAAACCAACGTTCTGTCGGCTCAGAGGAACACAGGACCTCCAGCAGGCGAAGCTTCAACTTGTTGGTTTTTAACATGGTCGAACAAACAAACATGCTCAATGATTAATGAACATTATTACCATCCCACTTTATTTATAAAGCACTTAAAAACAGCAACAAGACAAACCAAAGTTCTGTACAACAAAACAAAACAAGCAAAGGACACAGGATAAAATACATTGATCCAAATAAAGATAACTAAATGGTTAACTTTATAGAATACAGAGAAGTTAAAATCAACTCACACAGTGTCAAAAGCCAGGGAATAAAGAGAGTTTTTAAATGAGACTTAAAAACAGTGAGAAAACGAGTGCCTGGAACCAATGAAAGCATCTGGTCTGCTGACCTCAGAGAGCGTTGTGTGACATATGGCTGCAGCAGATCAGCAAGATAAAGGCTCAGTTAAAGTCGCGCTTTGGTCCGCAGGCTGGAGCGCGCGCGCACTGAGCCGTGCGGCTCCATGCGTTTACAGTGTCGCCGGCGGCGCATGGCAAAGTGCTGTTCTTTTACGGACCAGCAGGTGGCAGTACCCTCTAAAACCTGTGCATATATTGCAAGAAAGGTGTAGAAGAAGAAATCTACCGTAGAAGAAGAACTGTTTGAAATCACACAACAAAAACAAATGGCTTTTTGCTCGCTCGGGGAATTTAATACATTTGTATCACATAGAAAACATTCCTCCATGCGTTGCGACACCGTTTCCACGACCACAGCGGCGCAGACAGCTGCAGGCTCCGGCGTGAAGAGCGTGAAGGCTGTCGGTGAGGTCCCACCCGAGCTGCCAATCAATTCAGTAGCGCCCACGGCACGCGCACTAGGCTTGCGGAGTTTCAAAAATTCGGAGGTGCGCGACACGCGCCAAACCGACGCGCGGGACCTACGCGCAGGGGCGGGGACTATGCGATTGCGTCACTTTGGCCGTGCGCTCTCTCGCGCCCTATGCGACGCGTCAACCATAAACCAGGCTTAAGAGGGGACAGAACTGTTCAGAGATTTAAAAACATACAGAAGTACAGGTAGTCCTCAACTTACGACATAGATCTGTTCCTACGCGGCGGCGTAAACCGATTTTCGACGTAAGTCAGAATATACGTACATACTGCACCATATACATGTACAGTACTGTATTACCAAGCACTTAGCCTATCCTAACACAGTACCCTACATAATTATCAAAAAACACATCGTTTGGGAACCATAATGAAGGGAAAAAATAGTTAATGGCCTGCTGGGATGCTGGTGATGCCGTATTCCTCCGTCCATCTGCCGTATTCTGTTTACAATGTAAAACTGCCGTCCAGATAGGTCCAGAGCGTTTACAGTAAGGCCTCCGCCTGTACTTTCCCACTGCTGCGCTCCGCCTGTGTATCCCTCCGCTTCTGTATCCCTCCGCCTGTGTATCCCTCCGCCGCTGCACCGCGTACAGTGCAATACTGTATTCTTCCGCCGCAGCGGCCGCTGCTTAACTTGAAAAAAAGGCTGTTTATAGTAAATGGGAGATGCGTCGTAACCACAAAACGTCGTAACTCGAGACCGTCGCAACCTGTGGACTACCTGTATTTTAAAATGAATCCGAAAGTAAACCAGGAGCCAGTGCAGGGAGGCCAGAACTGGAGTGAAGTGCTCTCTTTTGCCAGTACCAGTTAAGATTTGGGCTGCAGCATTTTGGACCAGTTGTAATCATGCACTGGAGGTCTGATTGAATCCAAACAGAAGTGCATTGCTGTATAATCAAGCCTGGATGTTATGAAAGCATGGATTACTGTCTCAAGGTTAGTTTTGGATAATATGGGCTTCAGTTTAGACAGCTGCCTCAACTTAAAGACAAAAAATACCCAGGATTTAACAATCTTTATTGTCTACAAAGTGTCAACAAATTACTTCTTTTTTTTTTTTTTTTACACGTAATGGCCAGTTAAAATCTCAAAACCCTTTTAAATCTCTGAGACAGTTTTCTTTTAGCACCTGGTGGCTTCAACACTATTATAAAAATCAAAGTAAACTTCTAAGAAGCTTGTCAGACGATTTGATTTGACAGTTGATCAAATAAACTTTTTTTTCTGTAACATTTCAACATGCCTGCTCCTGGGGGCGTTGAGGTGTACACTCTTTAGATGTGAGGACTGGTTGAAAGAGATAACCTTTCCAGAAACTAGCTGGCACCTAGGGCTGTACTGGCAGCATGAACGCCTCTCCTTCCATTGAGCCTTGGAGAAGCGTTGCTGATGACACTGGATCACAACACATTAACTGAGGAAACTGGAACCTTGGATGACACCCCTTCTTCACCAACATTTTTTGATTAACCTCCAGCTGAAAACACACATTTCCCCAAAGCTTAAAAACCATCAGGATGCTGATGGACACTGCTGATGTGTGAAGCAGTTTAGTCTTTTTGCATGCACAGAACATTCAATGGTTTCCACTTATCTACGATAGAATTATCTACGATAGAATAATAATAACAATAATAATGAATTCAATTTATAATGCACTTTTCATTAATGAAAATCTCAAAGTGCTACAAGGTGCAACAGAATTAAATGTCAATAAAACAAGTAATAAAACAAGTAAAATCAATAACAGTATCAACTAAGATCAAAAGTAGAATCATGAGGAGGTAGAGTATGCTCGGTTGAAAAGAAAGGTCTTCAAGCCGCTCTTAAAGTCAACCACAGACTGTGGGGCTCTCAGACAGTCAGGAAGAGAGTTCCACAGGCGGGGGGCAGCCACACTGAAAGCCCGGTCTCCCATGGTCCTTAATTTGGTTCTCGGAATGTGAAGGAGATTACTGTTCTGTGACCGCAGCGACCGGGTGGATGAGTATGGAATAAGAATATCCTTCAGATAATCTGGTGAAGCTCCATGTAAGCATTGATGTGTAATGAGAGCAGTTTTGTACTGAATTCTGTAGGCGACAGGAAGCCAATGAAGGTTATGGAGAATGGGCGTAATATGTTCAAATTTACGAACTCTCAACAAGATCCTTGCTGCACTGTTTTGAATATATTGAAGTTTCTGAAGGTTTTTGCCAGGGATTCCAATAAACAGGGAGTTGCAGTAGTCGAGCCTGGAGGAGACAAAAGCATGGACGAGCTTCTCAGCATCGGAAAAAGTTAGGGATGGGCGAAGTCTGGAGATGTTTCGAAGATGGAAGAAGCAAGTTTTAAACAGATGCTTAATGTGATTTTCAAATGTAAGATTGGAGTCCATTTTTATTCCAAGATTAGTAACAGAGGTGGAGAGGGGGATGTCTTGTCCAGAAAAGGAAAGTGTTGTTATAGGAGATGTTTGTACCTGGTGAGGGGTGCCAATCAGTATGGCCTCAGTCTTGGAGCAGTTTAATTGAAGAAAGTTCTGATTCATCCATGCCCTAATTGCCTCCAGGCAGGCAGAGAGGGCAGTGAGTGAAGATGGAGATGACAAGGTGGAAGATGAGGATGCTCCAGTCCTGATGTAAAGCTGTGTATCGTCGGCATAACAGTGAAAAGAAATGTTGAACTGATTAATAATTTGACCTAAAGGCAGCATGTAAAGGGAAAACAGCAGGGGCCCCAGAACCGACCCCTGAGGGACACCACAGGAGACACAGACTGTCTGGGACGTGGCGTTGCCAAGACTAACACATTCCAGCCTATTGGAGAGGAAAGATTTGAACCAGTCCAGGACGGTGTCGCAGAGACCGACCTCCACATGAAGACGGTGGAGGAGGATACTATGGTCCACAGTGTCGAAGGCTGCAGTGAGGTCAAGGAGGACAAGGATGGAGGGAGAGCCAGTGTCAGCAGCCAAGAGGACATCATTGGTAACCCTCAGCAATGCAGTCTCTGTACTGTGAGCTGCCCTGAATCCAGACTGGAACTTCTCATACAGGGAGTGTTGTTGTAGGTGATCCTGCAGCTGAGCAGCAACAGCTTTTTCCAGCACTTTAGACAGAAAAGGGAGGTGTGAAATTGGGCGGTAATTAGAAAAAATGTCGGGATCCAAATTAGATTTTTTCAGAAGAGGCCTAATGATGGCGGTTTTTAGAGGCAGTGGAACATGACCAGATTGTAGAGACTGATTTATTATTTGAGTGATAAGTGGGCCTATTGCAGAATGATTGGTTTTTATGAGAGACGAGGGGAAAGGATCCAGGGCGCAGGATGAAGGCTTCATTTTCTTGATGATGGCCTCCACCTCACTCTGAACAACTTCGTCAAAGCTGTTTAGGGTCCCAGAATGCAGACGGGTAGGTGGCACACTGAGAACAGGGAGGTTGTGGAGCTGAGATCTGATAGTGTCAACTTTGGTTTTAAAAGACGAAAGAAACAGGTCGCATTTTTGAGCAGAGTCCTCAAGAGTTTGTTTAATGGGATTAAGCAGACGAGTTATTGTGGAGAAAAGCTGTTTAGAGTTTCCAGGGCAGGTGTTGATGATGTTAGAATAATATTTGGAGCGTGCTTCTTTAAGAGAATAGGCGTACGCTTTCTGATGTTCTTTATATGCCTGCTTATGCACAGAGAGACCAGATGATTTTACACGTCTCTCAATAGCACGGCCAGTTGCCTTCATCTTGCGCAGCTCATCAGTGTACCAAGGAACGCGAGAAAGACACCAGTCTTGTCTTCAAGGGGGCGTGTAGGTGCAAGGAGCATTTTGAAGCATGCTCTCTAACTTCGAGGATCTGACTCTTCTCCTCGTGTTTCTACGCTGTTACAAGAAGTAAAACGTCCAGCTGTGCAGTGATGGGTCCAGAGCAGGGGTCTGCAACCTTTATGTTCTAAATAGCCATTTTATGCCTTCGTTCACTAAATTAAAAGTGATCAGAGCTGCAACAACCTGCCACAACTGTGCTTATCAACTGGTGGCCATGGGCCACTTTAGGTTTTTTGCAGGAGACTTTTGTGGCCATTAGGAGGGACATAAAGTAAAAAACATAAAATAATTAATATTTTTACAATTTAAGAGAAATGAAAAAACCAGATTATTTTGTGTTTGTGAGGGGGGGGGGGGGGTAGCTTCCTAATTGATAAAAAGTATGAACTGTGCAGACCTATGTATTTTTCTGATTGTGGAAAAATGTATCAAGTATAGAAATAAAGCATAAAGTTAACGTGAGTATGCTTTACTCCTTGTACATGTTCCAATAGTCAAAGTCAAAGTCAAAGTCTACTTTATTGTCAGAACTGCAATATGTACAGGACATACACAGAATTGAAATTGCGTTTCTCTCAGTCCCTCAGTGCAACAGTAACTATTTAAACATTGAAACACTGAAACATATAATAATAGACATAAGCATAAAATAGTAAAGCTGTAACACTTTCCTAAGTTTTTGCATAGTGGTACAAGAGTATGAAAATTTACACCAACTCTAAAACTAAATAATAGTCAGATAATAGTCACATATTTGCTAAATAAATGGCAAGAAAACAGCTAAAACTAGTCCTTTTTGGTTGTTGTTTGTATAACAACCAAAAAAATTCAGTTTTATATCAGTTTTGGTCAAGGCTTGAAAGAGCTGCTGCAGAGGGATCAAAGAGCCGCACTGATCCTCTTATGTTCAGGTGGGGGTGCGGGGTAGGTGTGTTTGTTCCTTCTGAAGTCCACCTCCATCTCCTTTGTCTTCTTCACATTGATGTGAAGGCTGTTCTTCCTGCACCAGCTCTCCAGTTGTTCCACCTCCCATGGAACATGTGGTTTAATAGAGATGTGCATCAACTAAAATTCCCAAGCATTTGTAAGAATCCACAAACTCAATAGGAACACTGTGCATGGATGAGATGGGAGGAAGAGTTGCTGGCACTGACTCTCTGTTTGAAAACAACATCCCTTTGGTTTTATCAGCATTTAGTACCAGTTTGAGACGGAATAAATGTGACTGAACAATGTCAAATTCAGACTGTAGAAGCTGGAAAACCTTGGCAACTGTATTACCTTAGCAATATATCATTGTATCATCAGCATAGAGATGCAAGTATATAGGTGTCAGGAATGTTTTGAGCTAAATTACTTATATAATTTGTAAAAAGAGTGGGTCCCAAAACTGAGCCTTGCTGCACGCCATTAGTGACAGTTAGGTAGCTATGGAGTACCCTTACGTCGAATACATTGGCTCCGGTCTTAGAGATTGTTTGAGAACCAACAAAAAGTGTGATCTGAGATGCCAATACTGTATCTGAGAGCTTATAAGATGTTAGGTCCTCTGGACGAATTCTTCTTTGTTGAAACGTTTCGTTTTTTTATCCAAAATACCTCAAACTGAAGAAGTCTTCTGCATAAAAGACTAAACTTTTCAACAAAGAAGTATCCGTCCAGATGACCTGACTCAGCCTTGTTAGACGATTTCAAAAATGTTGTTGGCGCTCGTCTCTGCCTTCACGACCTCCTCATCCCCTGGATCTAAAGATTTCAGATAAATTTAATGAAACTGTGTCTCAGACTCAGATCCTTTAACTGTGTTGGGTCATGCTCCAAAATCAGGGAAGTTACAGAATGTCCTAAACATTTGAATTACACATTAAAACAACTCATGTAATACTCAGTAATTTGTAAAAGTTGTTTTAAAACTGTGCAGAAGGCTCACAATCCAATGTGGAAAGTATAATAACAGATATTACGAAGCTCAGTGTGTACAGTATTTTATTTTGAAAGTAGCTTACATTAAAAAAAACACAAATAACCATATTTTCCATCTTGGCTATATCTTTCCCAAACAAGTTTTTCTGTAAAACTGTAGAGAAGAGAATTATATTTTTGAATACATTTAAGTAAAAATAAAAAGTAAAATAAAAAAGCTATAAGGTTTATTTAGCTCCTTAATGTTTAATAAAGATGTGCCACAGTTTGCCCTCCACATCCGTCATCTTCACACCTGTTCATCATTTATCTTTCAAAATGAACTTTCATCTCCATGACCGCCCAATAATAACCGCCGTTAAAGATGGAGAATGCTTCTGCCCCCTGCTCGTGCCGTCGTTGATCCTCCTTTGTTCTCTCTCTCTGACCTGGAGAAAGGAGGCAGAGAAAGATTGAAGATCAGATTGTCGGAGAGAAGCTCTTTGCATATTACCTTCTTCTTCTATCAGAGTGATGGAAACGCTGCACAGATACTTGAGCAGTGACTCCAGGGCGTGTTGTGATGTCTCCATCCATCTCAGGCTCATTCTGCCGCCTCACATGCATCACGTGTGGCTGCAGAAAGCCGCAGCCCGCTCCATTATCTGTGCATAAAGGAGAAATATTATAAATAAAACCTTATTGTCCTGTCAGGAAATGTGCCTTTGGTGTTCCACTCTGTGAAATATGGCTGGAAGAGCAGAGAGGGGCAAGACCGTTTATGGAGAGTACCACAAACACACCAACTGGAGATCTGGGTCCAAACTGTCTGTTTGATGGAGGTAAAAAATTTCATGTGATAAAAATGAACAAACGTTCAGTTTTCACGTATAGTGAATGTTTGTGGTTTAGAGATGAATTTTTTTTCTGCACCGGACTTGAACAGGGAATGAAAGTAAATGTTTTGATCCGGAGGAGTTACACTGTGGAGAAGATCAGAAGAAGGTTTTTGTTTTCTGAAGCAGCACAGAGTGACGGTGGGAGACATTTATCCACTGCAGGCGCAGTGGAGGAGCCAGGGGGTGGCCATTGGTGGCCTTGGCCACCCCAGTCCCTTGAAATTATACTTTAAGGCAATATAAAAACTAGAAAGCAGTTTATTCAAAGGACGGCAGCCATCTTGGAGGACGTTGAAGCACAAGTTTTGAAATGAACCTTTCTTACACCTACAGTAGATGCAGCCACACACAAAATGACTTATTTTACAAGTTATCATGTTAACCACATTCAGGGGTGTATTTCCCCCTTTTTTGCACCCGTTTAGAACGTTATAAACCATTAAATGGCCGTCATTAGTTATTATCATTGCCATATGTAGTGGTCAGACTGCCCCTCCTGTACCTCCTAGTAGGTTTAAAAGGCGGCCGTGGCGTAGTGGTAATGGCAGTCGTCCCCCGATTGAAAGGTTGGCGGTTGAATCCCGGTTCCCCACACCATGTGTCGTTGTGTCCTTGGGCAAGACACTTAACCTCGAGTTGCTCCCGGTAGGACTGGAAAGCACCTTGCATGGTAGTCTGCCGCTACCGGTGTATGAATGTGTGTAGCATTCAATATGTGTAGCACTTTGAGATTTTCACTAATGAAAAGTGCGTTATAAATTGAATTCATTATTATTATTATTATTATTATTATTATTACATTGTTAGCATTGGTAGCGATGATAATAGGCTCCGTTTTTAGCTTTGTTAGCGCTCATAATAGCTTCACGTGGTTAGGTTTAGAGTAAAGGGTCTGGCGTTAGGTTTAGGCACAAGGGGAAGGGTATTTAGGGTATATAGTTTAGGGTTGGTCCTCTGGGTCAGCTGTAAGGTTCGGTTTAGGAAAAGGGTTACATAAGCTGGAAAAACAACAACAACAAAAAAGACACTTCCTGGTTTGCTCCGGCGACACGCTGCCTATTATCAACGATAATAACGTACCTTTAAACCTTCTAGAAGGTAGGTGGGACAGTTTCACTGCTACATATGCAGATAATAACAACTAATAATGGCCATTTAATGGACTGATAACATTCAAAGCCGCTCCTTTTTGCTCCACGACAGAGACAAAAACAATCAAATCACTTTGGAGCATAGAGAAGACAACACGCTTGATTTTAACAGAAGTTTTCTGGCAAGGACTCAGATTTCCCATCTCCCACTCTCATCTGCTGTTTCATGAGGGGGCTTCTGTTTTGAAGCCCTCCCTTTATCATGGTAACTTATCAACAATGGTTATGTGGGTCTCCTCACTGCCTGAATCAGACCAGTCCAGGCCTGGCTGCCCACCACCAAGCCTGCCTCTTCCTGGACCAGTCTCCATCCTCACAGGTCCTGGTGTCAAGCTCTGAGGACTCAAAGGGTTTGACATGGAGCTGCAGGACTCACAGACCAGGCCTAAACCTCCAAACTCCTACTGTCGATATTGCAGGATAAGGTCATCACACAAACACTTTAATTCATGCAGCTGTGATAAAACATCAGCCAACAAGGTGTTGTGATGGATGTGCTGGAGAACCGTTACATCGTTTACTTACGTTTAGGAGAAATATTTTCAGCTTCTGATATGTCATTATTTACTTTTCCTTCCCTGTTGAAGATGCTAGTCTGTGTTTTGTATTGATTTCAGCATTAGTCTGACAGTTTTTCATCAATGTAAAACCAACATTACGTAACCATGCTTCTAATTTCTATATCAATTAAATGAACGAGGTGGTTGAAGATTAATTTATGGTGGCCAAGGCCACTATTGGCCACCCCTGGCTCTGCCCCTGCACCTGGTGGTTTTTGCACCAAAACATTTAGGTTTACTCGCATTCCCTGCTTAATTCTAGTCGAGAAGAACACTCACCTCTAAACTACAAACATTCACTATTAAAACTGTGACGATTGCAGCTATACCCAGATCCAAGGACTGAAGCAAACACACTCCAAGACTCAAATAAGGTTTACAGTCTTTATTTACAGGGTGAGGGGTGTCATCAAATGTGCTGGGGAAGGAGCTAGAACCAATAAGGATCAGAGTCAGTCGAGGTTGACCCAATGGTTCCAGGCTGGAAGCAGGCAAGTGGTAGGAAGGTGAAGAGGCAGCTGAGGAGACACAGGAGAGCTCGAGGTCCACAGAGGAAAATCCAGGAACCAGGAGGACGATGGAGATAATGCTGAAAGAACGAAGGAACAAAAGTTAAGTTAATATTTATTTTTGATCAGAAGTAAGGGCCAGAAACACAACTCCCATTGGCAGGTAATGCTCCAACACTGACTGGATGTCCTCTGCAGCTGTTTATGCTCCTGTTGTTCATCAAGACGACGATCCTCAGGTGCTGCTGAAGTGGCTGCAGGAAGCTGACGGAGCAGAACTCCCACAAAAACCCTCAGCTAAGAGGGACATTGGAGTACTGCCTTCAACGTATTGAACTTTATATTGTTTATTCTTGTGTCTTTCTACTTTTATAAAATCAAACTTTACCTGTCGAGACAGGAACCGTTCAGAATCTGTGTAGTGAAGTCATCATCCAGAGCAAAGGGCGATCAAAGCTTCATCAAGACGCTTCCAGTGTTTGCAGCTGGAGTTTGAGGTGAGCATGCACAGCACATCCAGAAAGAACAGTTTCTTCCCCCAGGCCATCACCATCATCAACAGCTGATCATCAGACATCCATCAGCGTGACCCCCAACCCATTCACAACCCCCATGTGATGTGAATCTTTCTGTATATTGTTTATTATTTGTAAGTTATATGTAAAGTATCTGTATACAGGTGACCCCCCACTTACGACTCCATCGACCTACGAACAACGGGACCTACGAACGTATCATATTTAATAAAAATATGAAATTACTGTATTAAAAAAAAAAAATTTTTTTTTTTTTGTGTTTAAATGTTCTTAATTTCATGTGTACATCACTTTGTTGCAATCTTGGGCAACAGGAAGTAGGTCTTCAGTTTACACGGTCACAAATTACTGTAGAACACCGGACGCCATTTTAGGTTAGCTGCCCGGCGCCGGGCCGAAGACTGGTGACCAGGATGGCTTCATATGGATTAATTACGAGCTGGAAACGTCTCTGTGAACTTTGTGGATGTCTCAGGCAGCAGCGGATTTATCGCTGATCGTGCCAGGCCGCCGCGCGAAGACCTCCGGCCGGCCTGGCTACACCTCCGGCCTGGCTAGTTCCAGAAGCTAACACGGGAGCTAACACGGGAGCCGGCCTTTTGAACACTTGTGACCAGGATCGCATCATATGGATTAATTACTAGCTGGAATCGCTCTGTGAGCTCTGTGGACGTCTCAGGCTGGAGCAGGAGCTGCAGATTGATCGCGCCGCCGCTCCAACACCAGCTCATGGCTTGGCTAGCAGAAGCTAGCCAGCTAGCTAACACAGGTCTGGAGCGGCTGCGGTGGTTCACTGGCCGGCCGCCGCGCTGCTCGGCCCGACAACAATCAACGCATGGCAACCTAAGATGTCGGCTTTGACCATCTCAAAGTAAGAAAATATATTTTTATTTATTCTGTAAATGTGAATAGCAATGTTTAACATTACAGTACACTACTGTACATGCTTAAATGTGTGCGCGCGCTCCGTTAGCATGATAATTAAAAAAAAATAATAATAATTTTCACCCCCTAGCTACGGCAGAATCGAGCTGCGAACCGTTCTTAGGTCCCTAAATCGTTCGTAAATCGGGGGTCACTAGTGTCAATACTAAAGAGATTTTTTGGGGGGCATTTTTTTTAGCATTTCTTTTTAGCATTCTTTTTAGCATTCCTTAGAGAGACATTTTCTAGAGAGACACGAACAGCCGGAAACAAATTCCTTGTGTGTGTCAACAAACTTGGCCAATAAACCTGATTCTGATTCTGATTCTGATCCAGGACTGCTGCCAACAGATGCTCGGTCTTATTATCAGAGGAGGAGTGAGGAACTGGCTGTTTTTATTTGTTTAGGACAACAGATGAAATTTAGCCTTCGTGCCAATGCTGGTCTTGGATTTATTTATTCATTTGTGCTGTCCTTTTAAATAAATAAAAGAAAAAGAAAGAAATGATGGCAACATGGCGGTAATTAATGCCCTGAGGAGGAGTTTGTTACTGTAGCATTAATTTAATCCTGAAATCACAGAGCAGCTTTGGAAACATCAGTCTTAGCGTGAATAAACACAGATGTTGGTTTGCTTCCAGCTGTTCTTCTAAGAATCACTGCTGACCAGAGCAACCTGCTTCTGGATCCACTCACACTGGGTTTGCATTTATACTGTTCAGACATCAATGATGAGGTTATAGATCCTCTCTGGTCTGGGAACACCCCGTGGTCCTCCAGGAGGAGCTGGAGAGGGTCTCTGGGTAGAGGGAGGTCTGGGTTTCCCTCCTGGACCTGTTGCCTCTGCAGCTCAGCGTCAGACAGGTGGAATAAAATAAACGGGAGCAAATAAATCAGAACTAATGACTCAACAGAAGTGTAAAACATGCATTCACATACAAACACAAATCAGGAGACTAAGAGAAATTACACCTCGCACACGGGCTCAGTAACATTTCCAGCCTGCTAATGTCTTAAATCAACCCGGGGTCATTTATTTAGTCCCGTACGGTTTACCAGAGAATGCAGAAACCTGCTGACGCAGCGGGCGTAAAATGCAAACTGCAGCAGGAACACGGCAGATGAGGAGGAACTACATCTGACACAAACAAATGAGCGCGGGGAGTAAACACTGGCTTACAGGCAAATAAAGGCAAATACACACACAACCACACACACACATGCTCAGCTCACTCATGGTCCAGTCCAACACGTGCACAGAGCTGCACCTGAACCAGAACTTCAGATCAAAAGGGCACAGTCATGGACATTTGAATGTCATTTTCATACCAGTTAGCTGATAAAAACACAGTTACAGAGTTTTATTTTTCCTTCCCCCGACTGTGTTAGCTCCAAAAAGGATCCCGGGATGGTCCAGGTCGGTACCGACAGTCCTGTCAAGTGATCGATGCAGGTCTGCTCTGTTTCATTAAACACCTCTTTAAAAACACATGAAGTGGGACAATTATTGACAAGACAAATCATCAGGGAGACAAAGACAAACACAAAGAGGGAACAAGTGAAGGGAGGCGAGAAGGTCACACAGAGCGAGACCAGAACCTTCAGGACCTATCTGGACTTAACTGTTCAGTTCAGTTTGTTTCTATAGCTCCAAGTCCCAACAGAGTTATCTCAGGGTGGTGTAGAAAAACATTCACAGACATTATTAAAGCCAATTAATAAAGTTCTCTGTCAGAGGAAGCAGCATTGTGCTGAATCTTCACTTCGTCACAGTCTCCCATCCTGAGCAAGCACAAAGGAGACAGTGGAAAGAAAAAAACTCCCTTTAAAAAAAAATCTTTATTCATTTTCAGTTAAAACTGAGTAAATATTAAAATAAAACAAAAAATACAATTTACTAAGAAAATGAAAGGAAGCAGAGAGAAGATAAAATCTTATAACATCTGCTCCTTAAAAAAAAAAGAAAATACTCATGAAATAAAATACATAAATTACATTCAAACTTAAATAGGCATTACGGTATATAACATAACAAGCCAAAAACCGACTCCGTGCCAAGAACAACCGATTTCAAAAGAAAATGCTAAACAATTTCATATTTTTTTAATAGACTACGTTTTACCATTTTCTTAAACAAAACCATTGAGGAAGCTGTTTTACAATTTTTATCAAAAACATTCCACAGTTTTATTCCTTGCACTGATGTGCATCATTCCTTTGAGTTTGTTCTAATTTTTGGTTTCACAAATATTGCTAGTCCTTTTAATTTGTAGTTACTGACTCTCTTAATAAAATAAGATTGAATATTTCGAGGTAAGGCATTGGTATGAGCTCTGTACATAACCTGAATAATTCCATAGTCAACCAGTTCATAAAACTTTAATAAATTTAGCTGTTGAAATAGTATGTTAGATGGGTGAGTGTAATGCTTTCCTGTGATGATTCTTATTGCTCTTTTCTGTAAAATAAAAATATAATTTGTAGATGTTTTACATGCCTTTCCCCAAACTTCAACACACTAAGTCAAATATGGAAACACTATTGCATTATACAATATAAGTAGTGCTTTATCATTAAATAATTATTTTTCCTTATATAATACAGCAATAGATCTGGCTATCTTTGTTCTCAAATAATTAAGATGAGATTTCCAGGTCAGGTTCTCATCAACAACTACACCCAAAAATGTCACTTCTTTCACTTTACTAATTATATTACCATTATTTTAAGTGTAGCATCAACTGTGGTTTTTCTATTACTAAATACCATATAATTTGTTTGTTTTTTCAAATTTAGCGATAATTTGTTAAGCCCAAACCAAGTCTGTATTTTTACAAACTCTGTTTCCATCATGTTCAGCATATGATCTAAATTTGTTCCCAAACAAAAAAAGGTGGTATCAACTGCAAACAAAACACACCTAAACAGCCCCGGCCCACGACACATTCACCAAATCATTATGTACAAAAGAAACAACTTTGGACCAAGCACCGCACCTTGTGGGACCCGACACGTATTAGCAAGTTTGGATCTTACTTCATTTATTTGAACAAATTGCTTCCTATTTGTCAGATAACTAGATGCCCATTCATACAGCACTCTACTATATCTATACAAAGGCTCATCAATGCTGTCATCACATTCATACACCGATGGGACACACACCAGGCTTTTAACAGGAAGACACCTCCAACAGAGCCAGGCTCAGGATGATCTGCTTCGACCGGCTGCTGTTTGAGAGGACAGGAAGGAGAAACAGACTCAGAATGACAAGTCCAGGTGAACTTTCTATGGTACAGGTGTACTTTCTATAGGAGAAAAAAAACACATATTAACGTCGACATAATTACAAATACAAACAGGTAAAGGTAAAAGAGCAAGTAAAGACAGCAGTGAGGAAATGTGGTCAATTTGTACTCCAGTAGTCTAAACTTATAGCAATATAACTTACGGATATTTCAGGAAGCCCAAACCAACCCTAACTATAGGATTTATCAAAAAGGAAAGACTTAAGTCCAGTCTTAAAACTGGACAATGTGTCAGCCTCACGGACAGAAACTGGAAGTTGGTTCCATAAAAGAGGAGCATGAGAACTGAAAGATCTGCCTCCCATTCTACTTGTGGAAACTCTAGGAACCACAAGTAAACCTGCAGTCTGAGAGGGAAGTGCTCTGTTAGGAAAGTATGCCTAACATGTTTGAGTAAGTTTTAGACTCTGAGCACTGCAGCCTGATAAAGAGGACTCAGAGGTAAACGGTAAGTGTCTTTATTTACAAGGGATTTGAGTTGATTTCTGAAAAGAGAAATAACATTCATGTAAGTATGGACAGGACTGGATGGTAAACGGATTGATGTGAGTGAGTCTTCAATGAAGAAACCTTACTCTTGTTGTTTGTTTTGCAGGCCAGAGGCTCCCAAGTAAGGGCACGTGTTTGGTTCAGAAGGTAAATGGACTGTACTTACAGTATATAGCACATTTATATCTGATCAAGATACTCAAAGCACTTTACACTACAATATGTGTCCTCATTTACCCATTCATACAGCACTCTACTAGATCTATACAAAGGCTCATCAATGCGGTCATCACATTCATACACCGATGGGACACACATCTGAGGCAATGCCTTGCCCAGGGACACTTTGGCATGTAACTGCTGGTGGAATTAACCCCCCCAACTCTCGCATTGAAGGATGACTGCTCTAACCACTCAGCCACAGCCACCCCAAGGTGAGTAGAGTTGGAGAGAGTGGCAAGGCGATGGTACTTCATTAATTGATCCAGGATAACATACAGTTTACAGGTTGATGATGTGGTGGCTGGTGTTGTCACAATGAACGTAGAGGACTTGGAGACCATTGAGGAGCACGACTTGAAAACACAGGAAAAAACACAAAGGATAGTTTTTCTCCTTCAGAGATGAGATCACAGGGAGGTCACTAGCTACGATAAGGTAGTTTAATGTTGCAGCTTTGTTAGCTCCATGTCCTTAAATACCCCAACAGGTCATTAGCCAGGTGCAGGTGTGGAGAGGTGGATCTGCCCAAAGGTTTTCAGGCTGCAGGGAAAGTGATTAATGCAGAGAACAAAGAAATCCTACAATGAAACAAAAATATCTGTAATGTAAGATGGACAAGTTGGTGAGAGCTTTGCATGTTAGAAGTAAGATTTTGAATTCTATTCCGATTTTGCAGGGAGCCAATGGAGATAATTTAAAGAAATATGATTTATCCTTCCAACTCATTAAAATACTAAAATTTCTAATTAAAATGTTTTTGGACACCCAGATATAAACAAATACAATGGTCCAGCCTTGATGTGTTAAATGCATGTACCAATTGTTCTGCATCATTACCTATGTAAAAGAAAGCAGTACAGACACCTTTTATAATGTGGGGGTTTAGAAACATTTCCTGATCAAAAATAAGAGTTTTTTTGTTTTTTGTTTTTTTACATTAGAGCTGAAGGCCAGATTAAGGCCATCCAGAAGAAGTGAAAAGCTGCAAAGATGCTCAGGTCCAAAAACCACAACCTCTGTTTTGTCTAAGTTTAAAAGCAAAAAATTAAGGGTCACACAGGCTTTTATGTTTTTAAGACATGTTTGTAGTCTAAGTAACTGGTTGGATTCATGGACAAATGTAACTATGTATCATCAGCATACAAAGAAAATTCATCCCATGCTGATTAATAACTTTACCTAATGGAAGCATATATAAATTAAAGAGTAATGGTCCAAGCACTAAACCCTGATGAACTCCATTAGCAACTTTGATGTATGAAAAAGATTCATTATTTACATGTACAATTTGGAATTTATCTTATTTGTTTTCCTTCCTCGCTCTGCAAGAGGTGGCAGCTTCGTTGCTTCCCCCCCATCTCTTTCCTTTTCCCTGCTCTGCTCTCTGTCTGTCTGCAGCTCCTTGAGTACTCATCTCCCAAACGTAAACTGAGATTATGGATTTAGTATCATGGACGATCAACTCTGTTGACAAGATTTTTTCAACAAAACGACAAGGTCCGGGGGAAACAGCTTGCCCAGCACAGACGCACTCTGGGGGGTATGTCATGGACTCGTGGGGAGAGTGGAAGGTGATGTGTCTCTCAGTCCTGTCTGTGGAGGATGTGGAAGATGTTTACATAATTGGATTTATGATGGCAGGGGCTCTGCTTTTTGGCTTTGGCGGGGCTCTGCTCTTTTGGAAACTGAAGAAGACTTTGGCAGCAGTTTTGGCCATGGCAAAGCTTCTGAGTCAGTGTGAAAGTTTGATCCATGCCGTGACCTTGCTAAATCAGCTGCTTTACGAGCTTAACCGTAAGGTGGAGGCGATTTATGAGAATCGCAGGCTACCCGCGGCTACTGGGACTCGTCAGCGTGGTGGGTTCGACCTTGAAGGGGATTCTTAGCATGGATCAGTGGAATGGATTCCCACAATTAGGCTGTTTTGGAATTGGATCGTCCAGATGAACTCCAAGGCTGAAGGAAAAAAAATCTGTCTGCCTGAATAAAATCAACAATCAAGCTTATCTGAATCTGACTCCCCACCAGCCTTGGAAATGGGCTGACTATCAAATTTCTCCTGGATCATGAGTAACAAAGGATACAACTGCATCTATTTATGGTGCAATGTCCATAAAGATTATTCTGCTTCTGATATATATTATTTCAACCAATTTAGAGCCATTCCTATAATTCCAATATATTCAAGTCACTGTAGTAGAATATTATGATCAAATGCAGCACTGAGGTCTAACAGGACCAGTGTNTGTGCAGCCTTCACCACTCTCTGTAGAGCTTTTCTCTCTGCAACTGTGCAGCCTCCATGCCACACGTTGATGCTGGAGCACAGGACGCTCTCCACTGCACACCTGTAGAACGAGGTGAGGACTGGGCTTCTCAGACCGGCTCGTCTCAGCCGTCTGAGGAAGTAGAGTCTCTGATGACCTTTCTTGATCAGGCTGGTGGTGTTGTTGCTCCAGCTGAGGTTATCATTCATGTGTACACCCAGGTATTTGTAGCTGGAGACCACCTCCACCGCAGATCCACCTATATACAGTGGGGTGTGGGTGTGTTTGTTCCTTCTGAAGTCCACAATCATCTCCTTCGTCTTCTTCACATTCATGTGAAGGTTGTTCTCTTTGCACCAGCTCTCCAGATGTTCCACCTCCTGTCTGTAGCTGGATTCATCATTATCTGTGATGCATCCCACCACAGCTGTATCATCTGCAAACTTAACAATATGACAGCCTGGATGTGTGGCTGTACAATCATATGTGAGCAGAGTGAACAGAAGAGGGCTCAGCACACATCCCTGAGGAGAGCCAGTGCTGAGGGTGATGGTGGAGGAGGAGAAGTTGTGGATCTTCACGGACTGTGGTCTGTCTGTTAAGAAGTCTAAGACCCAGTTACAAATAGAGGGGCTTAGTCCAAGTGTGGATAGTTTGTCTATCAGAGTTTGGGGGATCATGGTGTTGAAGGCAGATGTGAAGTCCACAAAGAGCAGACGCACGTATGAGTCCTTCTGATCCAGGTGGGTGAGAGCAGTGTGGACCACGGAGGAGATGGCGTCCTCTGTTGATCGGTTCTCACGGTATGCATATTGATGAGGGTCCTCGTTGATGTTGACGGCTGTCTTGATGTGGGACATGACCAGTTTCTCAAAACATTTAGCGACTATCGGGGTGAGAGCCACCGGTCTATAGTCATTCAGACCAGTCACTGTGGAGCTTTTTGGGACTGGGATGATGGTGGCAGTCTTCAGGCAGGTGGGAACTGACTCCAGTGAAAGTGAGGTGGTGAAGATGTCAGCCAGCACCTCACAGAGCTGGTCCGCACATTCCTTCAGAACTTTCCCTGGGATGTTGTCTGGACCCGTAGCTTTATGAGGGTTGATCCTTCTGAGACTGCCTCTCACTTCTGCTGCGGTCACTTTGAGGTGCTCCTCGTCTGGTGATGAGGTGAGTCTGGTGCTAGTTGGTCTGTTTGGATCATCAAAACGTGCATAAAACTTATTGAGGGCATCAGGCAGGGATGGGTCCCTGGGGCATTGTTTGCTTTTGCCCTTGTAGTCTGTTAAGCATTTGATGCCCTGCCACATGCTCCGTGGATCATGTGAGGTTTACATTATAGATTAGTGAAAGCTCTTTAAACACACGTCAGTAAATTTAGTCCAGCATTAGCATTACGATATTAGTAGCTACATGTTACATTTTACAAAATATGTCAGAGATTATGTCATATATTCTGCAGTTTCACAGCTAAACTCTTAGCAGGATTACTGTCACTTCTGGTTAGTTTACGATACGATTTTCGTGTGTGATAGAACCCATGTGCAGGTAGGACTCGGAGAACTCGAGATTTAAATGAGAAATATATAACTAATAAAGAAAAACAAAAGCCGACTTGCAGGAAAAATAAAATGGTGCTGGGAAGAACACGGAGGAAGACAGAACCATTACGTCACACGAGACAATGCCCAGACAACGAGGAACACAGACGCTAACGAATAGATAAAGACATGGGGAAGGAGAACATGTGGTGGAGGCAGGAGCTGATTACATGAGGGCGACACTAAAAAACACAAATCCTCACAGTTTATCAATTTGTTGATTTTTGTTTCAACACATTCTCTATGTTTCTACCTCCATTCCTTTTCCTGTCTGTCTCTCTTGGTTTCTCTTCGGCTAAACTTTCCATTGTTTGTTTGAATTTCTGCCACACTCTCTAAGTTTTATTCATCATGGCATCCCTACACCGATTCTCTATGTCTGTGTGCAGTTTAGGAGGTCCGTCTTTCATCAAAACCTCAATAAACATTTAACTTTTGCTGTTTAAAAGGAATTATTGACACCAAGATAACCAACGTGACAAACTAGGAACAGATTCTGTTGCTTCAAGTAAAGAACTCCTCTGTTATTAAATCTTTTCTGAAGGACACATGTTGGATCCTGGATTTGATCCAAAGGAGCAGATCTGCCTGAGGCTGAGCAGACAGGAAGAAGAGGATAATGTTTAATATTAAAAAGAAAGAAGCATACTGTACGTGACTGTGTAGCACAGCAGCTGGTCCGAGAGATGAATGGAATAAACTATGAACTATGTTTGTTTTTGACAAATGTCCACAGTCTTGAAATATGATCCATGTCCATAAATACAGTTTTCTTCTCTCATGACATGACGTGTCCATGACTATGCATGTCTGTCCTGATTCGTATGACATTTATGCACATTACCTGTAAAATACAGTAGCTACTGGTGTGACATATCAAGCAGTTCCAGAAGATGACCCATTGGAGGTGCTGTCTTATTTATTTTTCTATTTAATACATCAGTGCCAGTTATTGTTGATCTGTCAACACTTTTATTCTGATTTAGCCAACCTTGTTTAGCTGTCTGTTTGTTGAGCCAAACGCCTTTGGAGGTAAAAACTAAAACTGACTGCAGTTTGACATCACGAACAGATCAGACCTGAGTCTCCACCCAACCAGGCTGCTACAACCTGGACCGGTGAGTCCCAGATGTGTTTTCCTCAGAAGTTTCCTGTGAGGGGAGCTGCTGCACGACACATTGGAAGTCAGTGGGTGAGTTTTGTTTACGAGCAGTTTGTTTGGTTTCACTTGTATCCAGGGCGTTTCGTTTCCCCATAACTTGTGCTTCCATGTGAGATCACTTTTGGGAAGCAGCTACTTCCTGGACCCAAAGAAAAGTCTACTCTGATTGGTCAGCTCGGGTTTGGTTAAAGATGGCCGACATCTCTGCTTTCCAGCTGTTTGTTTGTTGTTGTCATGGGGGAAGGGAGCCCATCCATCCATCCATCCACCCACCCATGCATCCATCCATCTATCTGTCCATCCATCCATTCATCCATCCATCTTCTGTCCATCCATCTGTCCGTCTGTCCATCATCCATCCATCCATCATTCATCCATCCATCCATCCATCCAACTTCTATCTGTCTGTCCATCCATCTATCCATCCATCCATCCATCCTTCCATTCGTCCATCTGTCCATCAATCCATCTATCCAACTATCCATCCATTCATCCATCTGTCCATCCATCTATCCATCCAGCCATCTTCTATCCATACATCCTCTGTCCATCCATCCATACATCCATCCATCCATCCATCTATCAGTCTGGCCATCCTTCCCTCAGTGCATCCATCTGTCCATACATCCATTCACCCATCATCCATCTGTCCATCAATCCATCCATCCATCATCATCCATCATCAGTCCATCCATCTGTCCATCCATCTGTTTGTCCATCCCTCATCTGTCCATCCATCCATCCATCTGTCCATCCATCCATTCATCCATCATCCATCTGTCCATCCATCCATCATCCATCCATCATCTGTCCATCCATCTGTCCATCCATCCCACCTTCTATCCATCCATTTGTCCTTCCCTCATCTGTCCGTCCATCCGTCCGTCTGTCTATCCATTCATCATTCATCCATCCATCCATCCAGCCAGCCATCCATCTATCCGTCTGGCCATCCTTCCCTCTGTCCATCCATCCCTCCTTCCATCCATCCATTCATCCATCATCATCTGTCCATCCATGGGAGAGGTCGCGCTGAAGAACATAATGTGATATGATGTCTCATATGGTCTGATAGCAGCAGCTTCATAATAATAATAATAATAATAATAATAATAATAATAATAATAATAATAATAATAATAATAATAATAATAATGAATTCAATTTATAATGCTATTTTCATTAATAAAAATCTCAAAGTGCTGGTGCTTCACACACTAGTCCCCTTCAGGATGACTGTGCGTACATATTCACGCTGTACTGGTGCAAAATTGTGCAATGTTAATAAAAGTACTGTACTCTGACTCTGATTTGTCCATCCATCCATCCATTTATCCATCATCCATCCATCCATCCACCCATCTATCCATCCATCATCTGTCTGTCCATCTGTCCATCCATCCTGCCTTCCATCTATCCATTTGTCCATCTATCATCTGTCCGTCCATCCGTCCATCCATCCATCATTCATCCATCTTCTATCTGTCTGTCTGTGTCCATCCATCTATATATCCATCCACCTATCCATCCATCTATCCATCTGGCCATCCTTCCCTCAGTCCAACCATCCATCCATCCATCCATTTGCCCATCATCCATCTGTCCATCCATCCATCTGCCCATCCATTTGTCCATCCATCCATCCATCCATCCATCATCTGTCCATCCATCCCTCCTTCCATCCATCCATTTGTCCATCCCTCATCTGTCTGTCCATCTGTCCATCCGTCCATCCATCCATCATTCATCCATCCATCTATCTATCCATCCATCTGTCCATCCATTCATCCATCCGTCTATCCATCTGGCCGTCCTTCCCTCAGTCCATCCATCTGTCCATCCATCCATCCATCCATCCATTTGCCCATCATCCATTTGTCCATCCATCCATCTGTCCATCCATCCATCCATCCATCCATCCATCATCTGTCAGTCCATCTGTCCATCCATCCCTCCTTCCATCCATCCATCCATCCATCCATCATCATCTGTCCATCCATCCGTCCATCCATCCATCATCCATCCATCTTCTATCTGTCTGTCCATCCATCCATCTATCCATCCTTCCATCTGTCCATCAATCCATCTATCATCTATCCATCCATCCATTCATCCATCTGTCCATCCTTGCATCTGTCCATCTATCTATCTATCCATCCATCCATCCATCCATCCATCCATCCATCTATCCATCCATCCATCCATCCATCCATCATCCATGCAATAATTCAACAACCTTTGCCATGTCTTTCACATGCTGCTAGCCAACAGATTAAATAATAGGTCAAAAAACTGCCTTTTCATAGCTACAAAATCCTTGTCTATTCTCTGAGAATTTAACTCCTTGTTAAAAAAGTAAAAATACTTTCAGCTGCTTGTATTTTGGTCCTGTTCTTCAGTTTATTACCAGAGATGTTATATTGTTACAGTCCAAATGGTAATTATATTTTAAGAAGATGACACGGCTCCTTCTTCCCACCTGAAGAACAGTAAACTGCAAAACTTGAAAACTGCCTAATTAAACATTTTGTCCATTTGACACTCATTTCCCATCACCTTTGAAAAAAAACAACAACACAAAACAAAAAAACAAGATAATGAAAATCATTTATCTTAGTTAGTCCTGCTCTCATTTGATTTAGGGGCGCACATTATACTTTTCTAGGAGAAACAGTAAACAGTCAAGATTCTTTGGAACCAAAGCATCAAGACTGGGTTTGGTTTTCCTCAGTGTGTGTGTGTCCATGTGTTCACATTGATGGATAGACCATGGATGGGTCTGAGCTGATGAACAACATTCCTGTGTGTGTGTGTGTGTGTGTGTGTGTGTGTGTGTGTGATAGTCAGAAAACATGACACTGTTCTGATTATTCTCTTTATATCAGCTCGGCTGATGTTGTCAGTTGTGGGATGTCTTCCATAAGTTTTAGACTTTTCAGTTGTTTGTAAAAGACGTCTGTTTTAAGCCCTTTCAGACGGTTCTGTTGACTCAGTGCTCTCTGTGTCCTCCACGTTTCAGAGTCCAGGAAATGTCCGCCGCAACATTTACACAAGATTTGGTGTGATAATATAAACCTCTGCAAAGTTTAATGCTCACAGTCCACAGCTGTTTCCAGGTGAAGCTGATAACCAAAATAATAAGCAAAACACTTACAAATGCATTTGGTGATTTTGATGCTAAAACATGAGATGTGTAAGATTTTTTTTCCCCATGTGGGAGTGTGGTATTTGTGAGCCTCCTGTTAATTTGTGGCTCCTCAAACTGAAGAAGTCCTTTGGATGAAGAAAGAAACGCCTCGGCAAAAAAAAAATAACAATAATAATAAACTGTCCAGATGACTTGACTGAACATTGTTGGATTTATACCTGGATTATTGAGCATGAACTTTGGTGTTTTGAACCATTTGGCATGACGGGCTCAGAGGAGTTGACAGGGGAGAGGGCGGGACCCAGAAACCATCTTATCACCAGCAAGCTATTTTTCCCCACTATGGGAGTGTGGTATTTGTGGGACTCCTGTTTGTTTGTGGCTCCTCAAACTGAAGAGGTCCTTTGGATGAAGAACGAAACGTCTCATCAAATAAAAAAGAAAGAAAAAGAAAAAAAGAAACTGTCCAGATGACTTGACTGAACACTGTTGGATTTGTTGTTGAGCATGAACTTTGGTGATCTTTTAAGGCTTTTTAAATGTGGTTGGCTTTTTGCCTCGCTGTGATGTGCCTAGTTTTTTTCTTACAACATTTAAGCAGCCTACTATATAATTTTCTCCTGCTTGAATTCATAACATTTAACCCTTTATCCATTTGTTTAACCTGACAAATCTGCTAAACTGACTGTGCTCGGAGCTTTCTGTGAACATCTACAACATGCAGGGTGTAAATTAGGATTAATCTGTAAATTAATAATCAAATCACTTAATAGTTTTTAATTAAAACGGTACTTTTTGCAAATGGCAGAATCAGATAAATAAAATGACAAAATCACAAAATTATGATTGGGATAACAAACATGTGTGAAGTCCAAAGAAATCATTTTCTAATATCATTCGTCACATGGCCTGTGCTCTCTGATTTACAACTGCAAAAAGTCAGAGAACACAGAACATGTGGCTCTGACACGACTGTCAAACCTCCTCCTTAGTCTGTTTCTGTCTGTCCGCAAGATTTTATGAATGTAAAGAGGCAATTTTTTATTAATATTTATAGAGATGTAACAATAAAAAAAATGCTTATTGTGGATTGGAATAATGTGTTTCTATATATTTTGAATGACAAACCAAAAGTGTCTCAATCTTCCAAATATAAAACCATTAGCCCACACACAAAACTTAATATTTTTTACGGTTTCATAAATGCAGGATGAGCATAAAGTCTAGAACCACTAGACTGAGGAACAGCTTCTACCCTGAAGCTGTTAGACTCATGAATCTCTAACCAGGATTATCACTGTGAAAAAAACATCACTGTAATGGCACTTGATTGTTGACGTGTGCTGCTAATTATCCATGCTGCTGATCTCATGCTGATGTGTTCATTAGTACTCATCTGCTCACACAGACTCATGTTCGTGCTGCTGTTCGGTGTACTGTTTTCATACTACTAGTGCTTAGTGTATTTTTAGTTTAGCTTATAGATCTTATTACTGTTTTTCTTTACAGTTTATGCTTTTGTTGGATGTAACTGGGACCCTGTGTACACAATTTCGTTCCACCACATGTGCCACATGTGGTGTGTATGACAAATGAAGAACCTTGACCTTGAAATACAACAACCTGTGTGTGATCAAATACTGTATACAACATGAGCACACAGTTTATTTTTATTTTTAATTTTTATCATGGCTACTTAAGGTGCTAACAAGTCTCTCTTGTAAATGATTCTCGAGGCTCAGTGAGACTAACCTGTACAAATAACGGTTGAATGAAAAGGTGATATTCAAGCTCAAAATGGAGTCCGTCTCCATTTTCTGCACTGAAAAGCTGCAGAGGTGTGTGAACTCACTCAGAGTCATTCATCTGCACTGACTGATGTTTGAGGAGTAAATTAAGTTGCAAGCCTTCAGGCGAGAGACTGCCACGTCGCATGAAGTGAAAGTGTGAAAGAACAGCTGAATATTAAAAGTGAAGCGTCACTGGGACAAACTCTGAAAGCTCCACGCTTCATTAACACGTTTCAGTAAGAGAAGAAGGCAGACTTTTTTTTTCTTTTTAATATGCAGGCATTGCTTTCCAAGAAATTGTGCACAACGGGTCCTCACAGACGATTGGTGTCCAGGGGGCGTTGAGCAGACACACACACATGCAAATTTTTGCGTGTGTGTGCTCTCTGAATGAGATTCACACTGCAAACCATCCTTCTAGTTTGGACAATAAATTACTGCAAACTTACAGGATGCTCCAGCTAACTGCTGTATGCCTTAAACGACAAGTTGTAGTAAGCAACATTAATTACCGTATATTAACAGAAACATTACAGATATTACTGTGAATGAAAACACAGTCTTGTCAGTTTAAAGTAAAATCCAGTCACTATAGTTAGATCATAAAATGCAAAAACAGTGCAAGTTGCTAAATGAAAAAAATTGCAACAATATATCCTGATGCATGCTCAATAACCAATAAACAAATGGATTATGGGTTAACTGTTATGAAGCGACAATACTTTATAATTAAAAAACAGTTAAAAATCTGAAAATACAAAATCAGTCCTGAAATAGTTTTACAGTACAGGTAGTCCTCAACTTACTACGTATATCCGTTCCTACGCGGCGTCATAAACCGATTTTCGACATAAGTCTGAATATACGTACATACTGCACTATAATAATAATAATAATAATAATAATAATAATAATAATAATAATAATAATAATAAACTTTATTTGTATAGCACCTATCCTACAATGCCTTGCATTGACCAAGGTGCTTAACAGGACAGAAAATACAAAAATCGGTACAATAAATCAGTGAAAATATAATAAAAGTAACAGCAATAAAAGGAGGCAATGGAAATAAAAAGCTACATACTAAAATACCAAAGTAATAAAAGTTACACACTGAAAGCTTTTTTGAACAAGTGGGTCTTCAGTCTGGATTTAAACAGAGTCAGATCAGAGGTGGCACGCAGCTCAAGGGGGAGGCTGTTCCAGGCTTTTGGGCCGGCAGTATTTCTATATACATGTACAGTACTGTATTACCAAGCACTTAGCCTATACTAACCCTACATAATTATCAAAAAACACATATGTTTGAGAGCCATAATGAAGGGCAAAAAGAGTTAATGGCCTACCAAGATGCTGTTGACGCTGCTCTCCTCGGTCTATCCACTGTACCTGTATTCCGTTTTCCGTTTACGACGTAAAACCACGTTCACAGTACAGTACAGTATTCCTCCGCCGCTGCACCGCGTAAAGTACAATATTTTCCGCCGCTGCTTTACGTTTACGACGCGGTCCATCTGCCGTATTCCGCATTCCATTTACAACGTAAAACCGCGTTCACAGTACTACAGTGCAGTGTATTCCTCCGCCGCTACATTTACATTGTAAAACCGATCCATCTGCTGTATTCTGCATTCCGTTTACAACGTAAAACCGATCCATCTGCTGTATTCTGCATTCCGTTTACAACGTAAAACCGATCCATCTGCTGTATTCTGCATTCCGTTTACAACGTAAAACCGATCCATCTGCTGTATTCTGCATTCCGTTTACAACGTAAAACCGATCCATCTGCTGTATTCTGCATTCCGTTTACAACGTAAAACCGATCCATCTGCTGTATTCTGCATTCCGTTTACAACGTAAAACCGATCCATCTGCTGTATTCTGCATTCCGTTTACAACGTAAAACCGATCCATCTGCTGTATTCTGCATTCCGTTTACAATGTAAAACCGGTCCATCTGCTGTATTCCGCATTCCGTTTACAACGTAAAACCGATCCATCTGCTGTATTCTGCATTCCGTTTACAACGTAAAACCGATCCATCTGCTGTATTCTGCATTCCGTTTACAATGTAAAACCGCATTCACAGTACTACAGTGCAGTGTATTCCTCCGCCGCTACGTTTACAACATAAAACCGGTCCATCTGCCGTATTCCGCATTCCGTTTACAACGTAAAACCGCATTCACAGTATAGTATAGTGTATTCCTCCGCCGCTACGTTTACAACGTAAAACCGGTCCATCTGCCGTATTCCGCATTCCGTTTACAACGTAAAACCGCATTCACCGTACTACAGTGCAGTGTATTCCTCCGCCGCTACGTTTACAACATAAAACCGGTCCATCTGCCGTATTCCGCATTCCGTTTACAACGTAAAACCGCATTCACAGTATAGTACTGTATAGTGTATTCCTCCGCCGCTACGTTTACAACATAAAACCGGTCCATCTGCCGTATTCCGCATTCCGTTTACAACGTAAAACCGCGTTCACAGTACTACAGTGCAGTGTATTCCTCCGTCGCTACGTTTACAACATAAAACCGGTCCATCTGCCGTATTCCGCATTCCGTTTACAACATAAAACCACGTTCACAGTACTACAGTGCAGTGTATTCCTCCGCCGCTACGTTTACAACATAAAACCGATCCATCTGCCGTAATCCGCATTCCGTTTATGACGTAAAACTGCTTAACTCGGCTTTTCATAGCAATTTTTTATTATTATTATTTTTTAATGGGATATGCGTTGTAACCACGAAACATCGTAACTCGAGACCGTCGTAAACCAAGGACTACCTGTACTTTTCTGACAGCTGCCAGTAAGTTACTGTAAATTAAAAAGCAATTTTTTTTTCTTTGACTTTTTCATCATTTTTATTCATTCAAAACAGCTGATGGAGACACACATCGTTTTCCATGTTTGCTCTTCCTTTTTCCTCCAGGAAAAGATCAGTTAATTAACGTTAATTGATCTTTTCCTGGAGGAAAAAGGAAGAACAAACATGGAAAACAATGTGTTTCCTTTTTTTAAGATCTGATAAAGATGCAAAGTATTTTCTATGTGCAGAAAAAGAAAATATTCCAAGGCGGCCCTCAGACCTCTCTGTTCTCTCTTAGCTTTGATGGAGTTCTTACATAACAACCCACAACTGGAGTCTGAGACGCACAAACCAACATGTGACGCAGCTCTCGTGCACGCGCCCTGTCGCTCTCCTCCTCTACGCCCCCATTTCACATCCCAGTCCTCCCATAGGCTCGGTGCAAAGGTATCAGAGAGACTGGGGGTGCTTTATAAAGCTCCCCTGCCTTTCTGCCGGGCTTTCTTTGGTCTTTGGAGTTCCCAACAGCACAAAAACAAGATGCCCAGCAAAAGGAAGAAGAACAAGCGTCGCATGAGGAGGGTGGTGAGTTGTGACAGCAACTGTTTTCTTCCTCTCCCTCACAGCTTCATTCTCAATATAATCCTTTAAAATGTTTTTTTTAAAACTGTGCGTCAATTACATTATTTCCCCCCCTCAAAATGCAAAATTACTCAATGAAAATCATTTAAAAAATGCTAAAAACAACAATCATTGTTGAAGATATTGCAAATATTCTTGAGCACATGCGTGTGATGCGAACATTAAACAACAGAAATCAGATGAAAATAAGAACGCGTTGTGTCTAATCACTTACAGACACAAAACGCAGCTTTAGACTAAACTGAAAACGTGCAAAAATATGTGATGTATTACTGAATTTAGGCCACTTCTTCCACTTTTATTACTCACTAATTACAGGTACACTTTAAAACAGTTAAGTATGAAGGTTCCAAGTTAGATTTATTAAATTTTGGGCAATGATATATTTTGTGCCGGCAGCCAAATAAATAACCAGTGCAGTCAAGCTGCTGTTATTTGTCTAACATGTATTTTGAATCTGTGACTCATGAAGGTTCTGTTTTCTTTCAGTTCCTCTCAATCAGCATAAAGAAATCCCCCTCTTGTACACTCACTGGGCAGGAGAGGTGATGGGCTTTTGAAAAAAAAAACATCTGCGAGGTCAAAGGTTACGCTACATCCCCAAACTGCTGTGTAATATCTGTTTTAAGTAGTGCTTCATTTTAACCCGCTGAGTCATTTTACAGTTCATTTCTAGAAGCCTGGTCTTGCACAGAGCTTACGTGTACCTCCGACACCCCCCAATTCCTGAGCCTCTGCTGGCCAGCAGCTCCCACCACTTCACGGCTGTATTTGGTAATGTGTTGACTGTAGGAATGTCTTGGATTGGTTTTGCCAAATTCGATTCTGCACAAGCGCTCTCATTCTGCGAGTCTGGCACCGACAGACGAAAATAGCTCCTCGAGTCGTTTGCAGCTTTGCGTTATCACCAGTTCTCCCCACAGATACGAGCACTGCCGAGATGAAGTGAGCCAGGCACAACTTCAAACTCGTGCTATTTTCTTCTTTTTACATCACCGACTGATCTACTGTTAATCAGACTGAAGTTATTGGTTGGTGTGGGGGTTTGATGGCGTTGTTTTGACTGTAACTAGCTGGGCAGGCATAGACACACCTACACACCCACTTGCGCTTTTGGCTTACAGCGCTGGTTTTAGCCACGTCTAACTGGCTGCCAGCCTAACAAAAGCATTTTTGGGGAGTGATTATAACCTGATCATGAAGTGATTAGACCCACTGTCTGGCCCGCGGGGCACCCATCAGTGCTGCTGACTAGCACAGTTTCTGTGCCCGCTTCACCAGACCTGTCAGGACTGCTCTGATTCAACTAATTAGCATCCATTATCTGCTTTGTTGGGCCCACTCCCAGTTGTTCCCCCTCTCTTCAGTGATCTGCCTTCCTAAAACCTCCATTTTAAAGCTTGAGGGGTTTTTGATCAGAGCTGTAAAATATGTTGAACCTGGCTGGGATGGCATCCCTGGTATTCCTGCAGACACGAGTGTGCTATGAACTACAGCGTCAGCAACATCAGTACCTGAGCTTTAAAAAGGGCCTCAGTTGTGCTTAAACCTCCTAAACTCCCATTAGGCTAAGCTTTTATCATCTTTAACATACACTTATTTAAATAGTTAAGCCCTTTTCAAGAGGGGTTTTGTGGAAGGGTTTAAAACAATAAATATCTGCTGTAGAAGCATTTTAAGCAACCTCAGTTTGTAGCGCTAATTTCACACTGGACTGAAATGCTAGTGGTTGGTTTGAAGCGTGTTATTGTTTGCTGCCCTAAGCCAGTTCCATTCTTAAAAGTCTCATTGTGGTTCAAAAAAAGGTTTGTTTTATTATTATTTTTCCAAATATTTGCACTACAGTCAGTTTTGCATGCATGGATGCATGAACAAGTGCATGTGCAAGTGTAAATATTGTGCATTTTGTGTTGCACTATTAAATGTTGAGCGTATTTCTTAGTTCATATCTTAGATCTTATTAATGTTTTTCATTTACAATTTATACTTTTGTTGGATGTAACTGGGACCCTGTGTACACAATTTTGTTCCACTACATACCACATTAGATGTGAATGACAGTAAAGAAAACCTTGACCTTGAAATAGCAGACACAGTATGCAGCACTTCTGGTGCAATCTGGGATGCTTCATACAATATGATCACAAAGTTTCTTCTTGACTAACCATGTACAGTAATGCAAAGTTAATGGTTGCAAAGGCTTATTAAATTGTATTCCCATGTACTGGAACATGGCTTTGGAAATTTAGATGGCAGCAGTCCACATCTGACTAGCTCTTAGCTCATCAATCTGATCAAAATTACAGATCATTGTTTCATTTGAGGTTGTTCAAAAAGCTATCTACAACAGGTAAGATATTAACTACGGAAGGGTAGTGCTGCCACCTATTGAAAATATTTTTGGGGGCTTATGTAGTAATTACGTGATACGTATCACGTAATTATGTGATACGTATCACGTAATTACGTGATAATATGTAGTAATAACGTGATACGTATGTAGTAGTACAGGTAGTCCCCGATTTACGAGCGCTCTGATCTACGAGGTTCCGGACTTACGAGCTGGCGAATTATTGGAAAAAACGCAAAAAATACTGAGTTTTCCTGTGTTTTTTCACCACAGTTCGTTAGCTAAACATGTGGACACACGTTTCCGATCATTTTTATGCACTTATAAGACTGAGCTGAACCCAGCACCTCAGACTGAGGAAGTCTTTCGGACGAAAGACGAAACGTTTCTACAATTTTTTGCTTTGTTTTGTTTTTTTGTTTTTTTGAATGTCCAGAGGACCAGACTTAGCTTTTTTAGACACTCATAAGCAGTTTTTCGATGAAAAACGAGTGTTCGTAGTCGCGCTAGCAAAACCGTTCCAATTTACGAGCGAAATTCCGGACTTACGAGAAGCGTGGCGGCCGTTCCAAATTACGAGATATCCGGTTTACGAGCGCCTCGTTGTAACGGATCTCGCTCGTAAATCGGGGACTACCTGTAACGTGATACGTATGTAGTAATTACGTTATACGTATGTAGTAATTACGTGATACGTATGTAGTAATTACATGATACGTATGTAGTAATTGCGTGATACGTATGTAGTAATTGCGTGATACGTATGTAGTAATTACATGATACGTATGTAGTAATTACGTGATACTTATGTACCGGTAGTAATAACGTGATACGTATCACGTAATTACGTGATATTATGTGGTAAAAACGTGATACGTATGTAGTAATAACGTGATACGTATCACGTAATTACGTGATACGTATCACGTAATTACGTGATAAGTACTGTATAGATGTCCATCCACATGGTATCAGTCTTGTTTTCCTCATCCACAGGCACCATTACCCATAATGCATTGCGGAAGCCGGTTGTTTACAACTCTTGCGCTGCGGAAGATGGCAGTCATCCACAGTGCGAAGCATCATCAGTATCTCTCCATGTTTTAGACCAAGCATGAAGTAAAACTTGATCAAGCATGCAGGCAAAAACCAACGTATGGGCGAACTTGCATTATGGGTAATGGTGCCTGTGGATGAGGAAAACAAGACTGATACCATGTGGATGGACATCTATACTTATCACGTAATTACGTGATACGTATCACGTAATTATGTGATACGTATCACGTAATTATGTGATAATATGTAGTAATAACGTGATACGTATGTAGTAGTAACGTGATACGTATGTAGTAATTACGTGATACGTATGTAGTAATTACGTGATACGTATGTAGTAATTACGTGATACGTATGTAGTAATTGCGTGATACGTATGTAGTAATTGCGTGATACGTATGTAGTAATTACATGATACGTATGTAGTAATTACGTGATACTTATGTACCGGTAGTAATAACGTGATACGTATCACGTAATTACGTGATATTATGTGGTAAAAACGTGATACGTATGTAGTAATAACGTGATACGTATCACGTAATTACGTGATACGTATCACGTAATTACGTGATAAGTATAGATGTCCATCCACATGGATGGTATCAGTCTTGTTTTCCTCATCCACAGGCACCATTACCCATAATGCATTGCGGAAGCCGGTTGTTTACAACTCTTGCGCTGCGGAAGATGGCAGTCATCCACAGTGCGAAGCATCATCAGTATCTCTCCATGTTTTAGACCAAGCATGAAGTAAAACTTGATCAAGCATGCAGGCAAAAACCAGCGTATGGGCGAACTTGCATTATGGGTAATGGTGCCTGTGGATAATAATAATAATAATAATAATAATTAATTCAATTTATAACGCACTTTTCATTACTGAAAATCTCAAAGTGCTACACATATATTGAATGCTACACACATTCATAAACCGGTGGCGGCAGACTACCATGCAAGGTGCTTTCCAGTCCTACCGGGAGCAACTCAGGGTTAAGTGTCTTGCCCAAGGACACAACGACACATGGTGCGGGTCCCGGGAGTCGAACCGCCAACTTTCCGATCGGGAGACGACTGCCATTACCACTACACCACGGCCGCCCCTGGATGAGGAAAACAAGACTGATACCATGTGGATGGACATCTATACTTATCACGTAATTACGTGATACGTATCACGTAATTACTACATACGTATCACGTAATTACGTGATACGTATCACGTTATTACTACATACGTATCACGTTTTTACCACATAATATCATACGTGATACGTATCACGTTATTACTACATAAGTATCACGTTTTTACTACATAATATCACGTAATTACTACATACGTATCACGTAATTACTACATACGTATCACGTAATTACTACATACGTATCACGTAATTACTACATACATATCACGTAATTACTACATACGTATCACGTAATTACTACATACGTATCACGTAATTACTACATACATATCACGTAATTACTACATACGTATCACGTAATTACTACATACGTATCACGTTATTACTACATATTATCACGTAATTACATGATACGTATCACGTAATTACTACATAAGCCCCAAAAAATATTTTCAATAGTTGGCAGCACTACCATTCCGTAATTAACTGCTCAAAACGTTTCAGAATTTGAACTATCCCTTTAAAAGTGAAAATGATATTAGAAACATATTTACCAGTATTGCCTTTAAAACTTTTCAAGTTTTTTTTTTTATACATCAAATTTGCCTCTAGGGTTACGTCTACCAATAATTCATGAAAATAAACTCAAATATTTGCCATTTAATAATGACGAAGCAGCATTCATTGACTCGGTTGTTGTTTGCATTTTTTCCTCCTTGCCTTGCAGCTGGCCCTGAGGAGCGCTCTTGAGGATCAGCATGCAGCTAATCCACCAATCAAATCACGACCTGGGATCGCAGCACGTACAACCCCAGCAGCTCCCAAGAAAGCAGCAAAAACTGCAGCACCAAGAAAGATCCCACATGCTGATCCTGTTCCTGCCCCAGTTGTGCAGATCCCCAAGGTGGAACCAGAGCTGATTGTGAAAGAACCAGTTCATGCAGAAGTGGCAGAACCAAATGTGGATCTTTTGGAGCAGGCTCCTGCAGAGGTGAAGGCTGACTCCCATGTTGAAGTTGAGGTTGGAGCCCCTGCAGACTTTGAGACTGAAGCCCGAGTAGGCCTCTCTGAAGAGCCCCCAATTGAATGGACTCCACCAGTGGGGCCCTCTGCAGGTCAAGATGATTTAATACAGGAAGCCCAATTTATTTTGCCCCAAACTGTGCCAGTAACTGAGGTAAGTGGTGTGGGTGCAAAATGTTAGTCCACAAACTTACCAATGACTTCTTGTGGGTTTAAATTATTTTAACATGTCACCTCTTTTGATAAAACGTTCACTTGCTGGTTGCCGAAAGCATTTTCCCTGGAGTTTCAAAGGTGAACTGATTTTTGTTGTTTCATAAATGTACATGTGATAAGATTACTGTATATCAGAGCAGCAGAGTGTCAATGCATTTTTAGGATTAAATGCATCAGTGTATGGTGTCTTTGCACCGATTAATTCATATGCATTTAATTATTTGATTGTTATTACAGTCATCCACCTAAAAATCCGCCAGAATTTTTTTTTTTTTTAAATAAAGTATCTCCAATAGATGTTTCTTTTAGAATATAACATGTTTTCTGGTACAATTCCTTTTGTTTAGTGGTGTGTATTTCCAGCACCAACGTACCAGCAACAAACACTAAAACTGTGCTTCACCCTGACCATGGAGAACATAATATTCCACAAAGCAAAATAAAAACGTTATCATATTTTAATATTTATGATAAAAATAAAAACATTTCTGCTCACTGCTGAGTTACTGAGAGCATTAGACACATGCATTATCACCTAATTTAAAAACATTACCTTATTTTACATGTTTATTTTCTTGGTACTTTCTGAATAGGTTATTTACCTTGTTGGGTGAAATATATTTATTTTGTTATTGTACTACAAAAAAAAAAGTTTTCAAGATTTTTTAGTACATCATAAATCTTTTGTTTTGTTGGTCATGCCACTGAATGAGTGTGTAAGGAAATTGTAACTATAAATGTTGCATCTCTTAAGTTACATTGATACATTTTGTTTTGTAGTCTTCTTTGACATGTGTCATAACTTTATTACAAACTGTCAAGAAGTCATTTTATTTTATATATACCAACATGCATGTTAGGCTGCCAAGTTCAGGCCCAAGCCTATTTGCAAAAAAAAGATCTGTGATCTCAATGGGACTTGACAATAAAGGTTAATAATAATAACAGTAATAAAACCAAATCAATTGATTTGTGCCGTTGTTCACTTGTTTTGAGGAGAAAATAAAATGTTCTGTTGAAGCCAAACTGCTAAAAAAAATTAGGTACGTGCAGTTTGGTTGCATATTCTTGCAGTATAGTCATCGCAGGGCACAAATAAATACTCAAATGGCTTGCCATACTTGTGTGCTCACATCTTTCACTGTGTAGAAGTATGAGAGCGGTGCACAGCTTTGTGAAACTTCTGCAGTTACATTGTGCAACATTTAGACTCAAAACCTTTATAGTTTCTGTGGGAGATGGACCAGGTCTAGTTTTTTGTGGCTTTATGCTGTGGCTTTTGTCAGAGGTTCCTTGATGGGGGTGATGGAAGAAAACCGAGTCAAGAAAAGTGGATGTAGTTATTTATTAGGCATGCTTTTAGACAGTAATGGAAAACTTGTTGTTTTGGGGGCAACGCCTGTGCAGACCTCATTGATTTCCCTCATGCATCCCTTTATACAACAACCTTCTTTTTTTAATGTTGTACAACTTTGTGAGATAAATACTTTGCTCTGGTTCAGAAAATCCTTAAAATACCCCCAGCTTTGCTCTTTACAGGCTGGAGGTGTATTCAGATGATTTCAGCCATGTCAAACAGTAGAAGCTGCACAGATTAGACTTGTCCTACATTGAGGAGAAAATAGCATAAGCAAGGATAAATAATTAATGAAGATTTGCAATATTTAGCTTCTTCTTCTTACGGTTGCCATTACAGCTCAGTGCACTTGGCTACACCGTGGGGGCCTCCCCAGTGACCAGTCAGGCTTTAAAAGGCTTGATGGAGCAAATGAAGGTTTGACTTGAAAAAGGTTGAAAAGGGGGAGTCATTCTTTGCCTTTATGCAATTGGTTGCAAGATTTCTGAGATGCAGAATGTTCCTGCCCTCCTGCAGCTTCACACACTCAACAAAGTCTCAAGTTTTTCCAAAGCTGCAGAAATACAGGTCCAAATTTATGATCTAATTTTGGCACACACTTTTGTTTATGAACATAGAAAACTTGTTAAGACTCTTGCTAAGATTAAAAAAAAAAATCATTGTTATTTCTGTTAAATGCCTGCAGACCATCACAGCTAAAGTTTGTCTGACAAACTGTCGGTTAGAAGAAGCTTGTACTGTGTGTGCAGCTTCTGAAACTTGACCTTTAAATCTCAGACGACATGAAATTTGCAGAGCACGGTGTAGCTATTTTCTTAATGTGTCACAGAGTTTGTTTTATTTTCAAGTTGTAAATGGGATGTAAACATTTGCTATTTAACTGGCTTGATAATAAACGTTTCACCCTCTATTCTTCACAGGTTAAACCTCCAGATGAGGCTCCAGGAGGACTTCCTGCAGTGGCTGAAGTAAAACAAGCTTGCATTTTTATTTTGTGCACATGCAACAAACATTTTTCTGTCCCACTCCCCCCTCATGCAAATTGGCTGCATATCTTAAATGGGGTTGACTCTAAAAGTTAAACAGATGCATATCCAGCAATTACTTTCCAAGAGTTTCATTAAAATCTGTTCATTGCTTCATGATATATTTTGCTAACAGTAAGACCAAGTAATACACACCCATAAACACAGGCCAAAATTTCAATTAGAATAAATGCAGGCATTTGTTTTCATATATCCATCCATCCTATATCTTTACCCGTTTCGTCCATTTTGGGTCACGGAGGTCGCTGGTGCCCATATCCAGCAATCACAGTGCGAGGGGCGGGGTACACCCTGGACGGGTCGCAAGTCCATCACAGGGCTTGTTTATCGGATCTGTGGCCGCAAGGTTGTTGGTGCCTGTTGTGGTGGCAACCCTCGAACCCGGTGGTGGACACCGGCAGTGAGGGATGCTGTCAGGCTGAAGAAGGAGTCCTATTGGGCCTTTTTGGCCTGTGGGACCCCGGAAGCAGCAGATAGGTACCGGCAGTCCAAGCGGCATGCGGCTCGGGTGGTTGCTGAGGCAAAAACTCGGGCGTGGGAGGAGTTCGGAGAGGCCATGGAGAATGACTTCCGTACGGCTTCGAGGCGATTCTGGTCCACCATCCGGCGTCTCAGGGGGGAAAGCGGTACGCGACCAACACCATTTATGGTGGGGGTGGCGTGCTGTTGACCTCAACTCGGGATGTTGTGAGTCGGTGGGCGGAATACTTCGAAGACCTCCTCAATCCTACTGGCACGTCTTCCACTGAGGAAGCGGAGCCTGGGGACTTTGGGTCGGGCTCTCCAATCTCTGGTGCTGAGGTCGCCGAGGTGGTTAAAAAGCTCCGCGGTGGCAAGGCTCCGGGGTGGATGAGATTCGCCCGGAGTTCCTTAGGGCTCTGGATGTTGTAGGGTTGTGTTGGCTTACGCGACTCTGCAATATCGCGTGGACATCGGGGGCAGTTCCCTTGGATTGGCAGACTGGGGTGGTGGTTCCCCTATTCAAAAAGGGGGACCGTAGGGTGTGTTCCAACTATAGGGGGATCACACTCTTAAGCCTCCCTGGTAAGGTCTATTCAGGGGTTCTGGAGAGGAGGGTCCGTCGGATAGTCGAACCTCGGATTCAGGAGGAGCAGTGTGGTTTTCGTGTTGGTCCTGGAGGGTGCGTGGGAGTTTGCCCAACCAGTTTACATGTGCTTTGTGGACTTGGAGAAGGCATTCGACCACGTCCCTCGGGGGGTTCTGTGGGGGGTACTCCGGGAGTATGGGGTACCAGGCCCTTTGATAAGGGCTGTTAGGTCCCTGTACGACCGGTGTCAGAGCTTGGTCCGCATTGCCGGCAGTAAGTCAGGCTCGTTTCCGGTGAGAGTTGGACTCCGCCAAGGTTGCCCTTTGTCACCGATTCTGTTCATAACTTTTATGGACAGAATTTCTAGGCGCAGCCAAGGTGTTGAGAGGATCCGTTTTGGTGGCCTTAGAATCGCTTCTCTGTTTTTTGCAGATGATGTGGTCCTATTGGCTTCATCAGATCGTGATCTACAGCTTTCACTGGAGCGGTTTGCAGCCGAATGTGATGCGGCCGGGATGAGGATCAGTTCCTCCAAATCCGAGGCCATGGTCTTGAGCCGGAAAAGGGTAGCATGCCTCTCCGGGTCGGGGAGGAGGTCCTGCCCCAAGTGGAGGAGTTTAAGTATCTCGGGGTCTTGTTCACGAATGAGGGAAAACTGGAGCGTGAGATCGATAGGCGGATAGGTGCAGCGTCCGCAGTGAAGCGGGCGCTGTACCGGTCTGTCGTGGTGAAGAGAGAGCTGAGTCAAAAGGCAAAGCTCTCAATTTACCGATCGATCTACGTTCCCACCCTCATCTATGGTCATGAGCTTTGGGTTGTGACCGAAAGAACAAGATCTCGGATACAAGCGGCTGAAATGAGTTTTCTCCGCAGGGTGTCTGGACTCTCCCTTAGAGATAGGGTGAGAAGCTCAGTCATCCGGGAGGGACTCGGAGTAGAGCCGCTGCTTCTCCACATCGAGAGGAGCCAGTTGAGGTGGCTCGGGCATCTGGTTAGGATGCCTCCTGGACGCCTCCCTGGTGAGGTGTTCCGGGCATGTCCCACCGGGAGGAGACCCAGAGGAAGACCCAGGACGCTGGAGGGACTATGTTTCTCGGCTGGCCTGGGAACGCCTTGGGATTCCCCCAGAGGAGCTGCTCCAAGTGGCTGGGGAGAGGGAAGTCTGGGCCTCCCTACTTAGGCTGCTACCCCCGCGACCAACCCCGGATAAGCGGAAGACAATGGATGGATGGATGGATTAAAATAATTTAATAAGTGTGCTCTCTGTCCATCCACAGACTCAGACAGTGGAAGCTGTTGGAACAGAAATGGAGGCTGAACAGGTAGAGATAGTGTCCTGCTGGTTAATTACATGGAACTAAACATCTGTGACGAATAAACTTTAATAATTCATATCGCCATGTTTGTTTTGTCCTCTGGACTCATGTTGGACTTGGTTTTAACATGTCCTGTGTTGATTTTGCTTGTGCAGACACATGAGGTCTGTGAGCCAGAGATGGAGAAGGAAGCTGAGACTGAGGTTAGGGTGGAAGTGGAGGAGGATGTCACAGATTTCTCCGTAGCAGAGACTGGAAATGAACTCACTCAAGAACCAGCAGCAAAAGACTTCAGTAAACCGGTTTCTGCAGAAACTGGAACAGAGGTGGTCACAGAGACACCAGAACCCGAGCCGAGGACTGAGTCAGTGAGTTCAGCTCAGGAGGGAGAGGGGAAAGTGGAAGCAGACGTGTCGGCTAAAGAAGACAGAGTTGCAGTTTGTGCTGAGCCGTTAACATCTGCAGGGGTAAAATATGCTTTATCTCTTATAGTGTTTTCAGTTTATTATGGTTCCTGTGAGTTTTATTGGATATTCTTACTTTTTTTTTAAAAGATCAGTTTAATCGAGTTCAATTAGAAATGAGATGTCAGCGTGGTATGGATCTGACTGTACTAAAAACCAAACTGACTAGTCTGGCTATCACTGTCATGAAGGTGATGGGAAACACCGAATTCCAGCCTGTTCAGTCAATACCTGAACAGGGTGTTTCTTAGGCGAGCTCAAAGAATAGTGGTCAGTCTGTCACATAATGAACTCTCTGCAAAGAATGTGCATATTTGCCCTCAAGCAGATGGTTTAAAGCCCCTCGCTGCAAACTAAACCACTTTAAATTACATTTTCTGGTTTGTTTTTGCTAAGAGCAATGTGCAATACTAAAGAATATTCAATACAAGTTGTGTATACCGTGTACTTTCCATGAGTGTTGTGTTGTGTCGTGATGATCAGCACAGGGTATGTTCTGTGTGTGTTTTTCTGTTTAACTGCGACAAGCAGCACCTTTGAATCGAAGACTAATTTCCCCAATGAGAAAATAACGTGTATCATATGGTACCATAAAAAATATATTTAAAAAATGAATAAATTATGTGTTCTTTTTATTTGTTTATTTCAGGATTTTGCTGTCCAGCCTTTGGAGATACCAGAGGTGAGAAATGTCTCTTTGACTCCATCAATAAAAACACCATAAAGTTCTTAATTAGGGCACTCTTTAATGAGCTACGGTAAATTAAAATTTTCTAAAAGGAAAAATACATTTTTTAATGTGCCTTTAGTTAAATGATGACATGACAAACGACTTTTGTCATCATCAGGTGAAGGATACGGTTCTGGAGGCTCTGGTGGGAGAAGATGAGACCAACGTTAAAGGAACTGGAGATGTACAACGACATCTTCTCATATTTACACAAAACAATGAAATGGATGTCTTATTTGTTTGTCACTCTGTTTCACCTTCAATTTTAAACCCAGCATCCTGAAAATGGGAACCTCCCCCTCATGTTTTCATTCAGGTTGTTGCAGAATCACTGGTCGATGACGATGTCTCAGAATCTGCGACAGGCATTGATGATGCGATCACAACCTCTGCCGTCATCCAGGTGGGAACTTCCTGAACAGGAACTCTAAAAATCTGTTGCTCTGTCCAAAGAGCTTTCTTTTGTAAGATATAACATTTTATTCAAGTTGAGCTGCTTTGAAGGTACTCATTGCAATCTCCTGAAGACCAGTCAAAGCTAGGAGCTCTTCTTCAGTGTAGTTCTTCTGTGGCGTTTAGGGAACCACGGCCACGAGTGGCAACCTTAGGACCCAGACAGAGTCTATACTTGGGAGGCCTGCAGACCCTGAAGCTGCTGCTGCTGCAGAGGACGTGCTTACTGTAAGTTGTGTCTATTTTAAATCAAATATGTGCCGTATTCAACCACATTTTCTGTTTATGGGTTATATAAATCAGCATTTCGTGTTAGATTAACTCCATCTCTTCTTTCCCATAGAGTGACAGAGTTGATCAGGTGTGTCTGAATGTGTCATCAGAGGAACCAAAGTCAGAAGTTTGTGATCCATCATGTCACTCACCGCTCCCTGTGCAGTCAGCACAGCTGGACTCAGTGGTAAATCAATTTATTAAACTAAAGTCTTTAAAATCATTCTTTAAATAATTTTTAGGCTCTGGTTTTGTTCATTTTATAGAAGTCGATTTATATGCTGTAGTAGAAGCAAAAGGGCAGAAATAAGGGCAGATAAATATTATTTAAAAAAAATCAATTCAACCTTTATTTATTCAGGTTAGTCACATTGAGCCTTTACAAAAGAGACCTGTTTTAACAAAGAGTGATGACAACAGTAGCCAATCATAAAAAAACATATACAGTACACTGAAAAATAATGGAAGAAATTATATTTAAAAAAACGGAAACAAAAACAGTTACATTATAAAGCGATATAAAATAATAAAAACAGGAACATGTCTGCGTTGGTTCTTGCCATGAACTTAGCGTTTAAAGCCTCTTAGAGCGGTCAAGGTCTAGAGCTTCAGATCTTTTTGCAAATTATTCCAGGAAACAGGAGCCGAGTAGAAGGCCTTTTGCCAAGTTCAGTCCTCACTGAGGGAACACTGCAGGTAGTCATGTCCTGAGAGTGCACGCTGTAGCTGCACTCACGTAGAGACATGTAGGAGGAGATGTATGAAGGCAGCAGACCAAGAAGTGATTTAAAGATGAAAATGTACCAGTGAGAGAGTCTGCATGAATCTAATCATGACCAGTTAACCACAGGGTGCAGTGATGAGTACAGTAGTTACAGCCAGTTGTGAATCCTAGCGCACCGTGATAGCATCCAACATCTGCAAGGTGCTAGGGGTGTTCATGTAAGTAATGTCACCATGGAGGGAAGGAAAGTCAAGGTGTTTCCTAGCATTTCAGAGTTAGACAGGATCCATTTCTGAAAAAGGAACCCAGTTTTACTTTCAGTTTCTTTACAAAGTTTTCAACATGAAGCTTAAAGCTGCACTCTGCAGTTTTTGTAGAACGCAGCACAGGAAAATTTTCAACAGGGAAAGCATTCTGGTCCCTCCCCACTCAGAGCCATATGGCTCTGCTCCCCCTTGCTCTCGCTGCTCTGCCTTCTTAGCTCCGCCTCCACTACATGTCCTGTGGCAGCCGTGACAGAGCGAAGTGACAGAGCGAAGTTCTGTGATTATATGTTAATAAAACGTTCTAAAAAATAAAATAAAAACATGGAGCGCTGGTCCAGCACACCAGAACACCATGAAATCTGCTGAGCCTCGCGCAGCCACGTTGAACCCGAGTTTAATTCGCTCGTGACAAATTCATCCATTTCCTCATCTTTTCAGTCATGGATCAGTGGAGGAGGAAGCGATCACTTGACTTTTGGCAAAAAAACAAAAGAAAAGTCCAGATCAGGGATGAAGAAGGGGAATTTAATACATTTGTGTCACATACAAAACAGTTTTGCATCGCTTTGCAATTATTTCAACGAGAACCTGCGCGGCCGCGGGGGCTGGGACAGGGGGGGGCGTGGGTTAGGAGCGTGAGAAGCTCTGTTTTTATTGGCTGGTTAAAAACTCTGTTTTTATTGGCTGGTTAACGGCGGGTCACTGTGGCTTTTTAGAAATGCTTATTTACCACCTGGAGAAGCAAGGGGACTATAGTTTTTTTCAGAGATTACTTTGTCTAACATCAGTCTGTCAGGAGATAGTGACAGAGTGAAGAAATTTGTTAAAAAAATGTATTTTTAGAAAACTTACAGACTGCACTACAGAAACTGCAGACTGCAGCTTTAAAAGAGAGATGTGAATCGGCCAAGATACTCAGATATTTGTAGGAATCGACAAACTCTATAGGGGTCACCAACCTTTTTGAAACTGAGAGCTACTTTGTGGGTACGGAGTCATACAAAGGGCACCAGTTTGATAAACTCTTCGGAAATAACAAAGCTTAAATTGAAAAAATGTATAATAAACATATTCTTAAGAACATATTTTTAAGATAGACATTTTAAAATATATATAAATACAAAAAAAGAACAACAACTGAATCAAATGAAATTTTAAATGCAGCTTAGTAGTGAGTTGTGCTATTTTTAGAACAGGTCCGCGGGCACCTCAAATGTCCTTGGGGGCACCCGGGTGCCCGCGGGCACCGTGTTGGTGACCCCTGCAGCTGAAATAGAAGGAAGGACTACTGACCAACGTCCTGTTTGAAAACATCCTTTTGGTTTTATCAGCATTTAAGAGAAGTTTGAGATGGAACAAATCTGACTGGATGATGTCAAAAGGATTGCAAAAGCTGGAAAACCTTAGCAACTGTTTTAGTTCGACAATAAACAACTGTGTCGTCGGCATAGAAATGTAAAGATGCATCAGGGATGCTCTGAACTACATTACCTATGTAGATTGTGAAGAGGGTGGGTCCCAAGTCTGAACCTTGTGGTACACCGTTGGATAACTGGAAGAAGTATTGTTATGTTGATCACATTGCCTCAGATCTGAGATAGTTAGAGAACCAACCAATGGTGTGATCTAAGAAACAAATTTCTGAGAGCTCTTGACACAAGATGGTCCGCACAGGAATGTGCGGACCAGCTCTGTGAGGTGCTGGCTGACATCTTCACCACCTCACTTGCACTGGAGTCAGTTCCCACCTGCCTGAAGACCGCGACCATCATCCCAGTCCCAAAGAGCTCCACAGTGACTGGTCTGAATGACTATAGACCAGTGGCCCTCACCCCGATAGTCGCTAAATGTTTTGAGAAACTGGTCATGTCCCACATCAAGACAACCGTCAACATCAACGAGGACCCTCATCAATATGCATACCGCGAGAACCGATCAACAGAGGACGCCATCTCTTCCGTGGTCCACACTGCTCTCACCCACCTGGATCAGAAGGACTCATACGTGCGTCTGCTCTTTGTGGACTTCACATCTGCCTTCAACACCATGATCCCCCAAACTCTGATAGACAAACTATCTACACTTGGACTAAGCCCCTCCATTTGTAACTGGGTACTAGACTTCTTAACAGACAGACCACAGTCCGTGAAGATTCACAACTTCTCCTCCTCCACCATAACCCTCAGCACTGGCTCTCCTCAAGGATGTGTGCTGAGCCCCCTTCTGTTCACTCTGCTCACATATGATTGTACAGCCACACTTCCAGGCTGTCATATTGTTAAGTTTGCAGATGATACAGCGGTGGTGGGATGCATCACAAACAATGATGAGTCCAGCTACAGACAGGAGGTGGAACACCTGGAGAGCTGGTGCAAAGAGAATAATCTTCACATGAATGTGAAGAAGACAAAGGAGATGATTGTGGACTTCAGAAGGAATAAACACACCCACGCCCCACTGAAAATAGGTGGATCTGCAGTGGAAGTGGTCTCCAGCTACAAATACTTGGGTGTACACATGAATGATAACCTCAGCTGGAGCAACAACACCACCAGCCTGATCAAGAAAGGTCATCAGAGACTCTACTTCCTCAGACGGCTGAGACGTGCTGGTCTGAGCAGCCCAGTTCTCACCTCGTTCTACAGGTGTGCAGTGGAAAGCGTCCTGTGCTCCAGCATCAACGTGTGGCATGGAGGCTGCACAGTTGCAGAGAGGAAAGCTCTACAGAGAGTGGTGAAGGCTGCACAGAAGTCTGTCGGAGTCAGTCTCCCCACCATCACAGACATTTACACCTCCAGATGCAGGAAAAGAGCCACCTGCATCATGAAAGACCTCACTCACCCAGCACACTCACTCTTTGCCCCACTCCCCTCAGGACGGAGGTTGAGGAGCATCAAATGTAGAACCACTAGACTGAGGAACAGCTTCTACCCTGAGGCTGTTAGACTCATGAATAAATAAATAAAAATAAAATAAAAATAAACACTGCAAAATATCACATCATGCTGATGCTGATCTGTTTTCTTGTTGCTGTGTTCATCTGTGACCATCTGCTCATACAGACTCATGTTCGTGCTGCTGTTTATAATGATGTTTTTCCACTATATTAGGGCTTAGTGTATTACTAGTTGATGTTTTTCTTAGTTAATTCTAGATGTTATTACTGTTTTTCTCTTGCATTTGTTGTTGGATGTAACTGGGACCCCGTGTACATAATCTCGTTTTCATCACATGTACCACATGCGGTGCAAATGACAATAAAGACTCTCTGACTCTGACTTATGATCCACAGTGTCAAACGCTTTTAGACAGATCTAAATAAAGTGCAGCACTCCTTAGCATCCAATGCTTCAACATTATTAAAAACCTTCAGCGAAGCAGTCGTGCTGTGTTGCTTCCTGAAACCAGATTGATGGAGAGGTAAGATGTTAAAAGAATCCAAATACTTCTTGACTTGAGAGTTTATCTCAAGAGTTGAGAGTTTGAGGACAAATGTTATTTACGTGACTTTTTGTTCAAGTTCCATAGTTCCTCCATCTGTTGTCAATTTACATCAAACTTTTCACATTTAATGTCTTGACTGCTTTTCAGGAGATATCAGTGGAAACGACACTGAATGGACACATGGTTCCAGAAGTTTCTATTGAGGGTTAGAGCAATGCTACACAACCCAAAATACCTTTTATGTTTTGTGTAAGTCTCTCAAATCCTTTACACTTTGTGATTCTTGATTACTTTTGCTCCTGTTGTTAACTTTTAATTAACTTTATTAACAACCCACAATATATTACATACACAATATATTATATACTTTCCAAGATGGCCGCGCTCAGACCAGTAGCAGCTTCATGGGCTTCCAGAACATCCCCAGTTTTTAGTAGTTTTAATAGTGTTTTTGTTTTGAGAAACAGCTTCTACCCTGAGGCTGTCAGACTCATGAATAAATAAATAATAAGAATAAACACTGCAAAATGTCACATCATACTGATACTGTACTGATCTGTTTCTTGTTGCTGCGTTCATCTGTGACCATCTGCTCATGTTCGTGCTGCTGTTTATAATGATGTTTTTCTACTACATTAGGGCTTAGTGTATTACTAGCTGATGTGATGTCTCTCTTAGTTAATCCTAGATGTTATTATTGTATTTCTCTTGCATTTGTTGTTGGATGTAACTGGGACCCTGTGTACATAATCTCGTTTTCAACACATGTACTACATGCGGTGCAAATGACAATAAATTCTCTCTGACTCTGACTCTGACTCTGATATTATTGTATTTCAGATGCCCCTTGGTCACTTAGAAGAAGGACTGAAAACTTTGCAGGAGTCAGCCAGGCCCTTTCATTTTTTAGGGATTAGGATGGACCAGTCAGGAAATCAAGGGGACATCCCTGCTTTGAAGTGCCTTTCCTGTCCTGCTTTCTGCTGAAACATCAAATCCAGATGTGAACATGTGGAAAGCGATGCTTGCGAGGCAGCAGCAGAGGAAACAACAAGCATGTTGCGGCTCATTTGAATCTTTTCACACATCAAAAGCACATACAGAGAGTTTATGTTTACGGTGGGAAAAAATGGACTTGTAGAGGTCAGGACTCCTAAAAATGAAACAGATGAATTTTCTTGTCCCCATTTCTTCAGAACAACAACACTCTACAAACACATTGTGTTCTGGAAGCACTGCAACATGCATGATTGAACCCGTTTGTAGTTATGCATTTTTTTTATTTGTCACATTTTTTTTTTTAAAGTTTGCTCAGAAATTTTTTATATAGATAAACCTCCAACCTCCACATTTTCCCCATTTCGGTTTTTCTCTTTTCTTTGTCTAACCTACCGGTAAGTGCCGACGCTAAGACGAGGGTCATGCTAAGTCTACGTTGTAAAGTGAGACTTTCTGGTTTTAAGGCCCCCTGAAGCCTGATGGTTTTTTGTAACCTAACTTCCCTCCTGTAATTCATTTTGTATAGTTTGAGTGATGCACTACAGTTCTGTGTTCACAACCCAGTGCTCCAGATCACTGCCTCAGCCTTTAAAATAAAGCTGTAACTCATTGAAATGGAATGATGTTTGCACTTTACTCCCTGTAGATAAACGGATTTGTGCTGTTCTAAATTATATAACATACAAAGTATCAGCTCCATTTTTCGTGTCAGTGCTACGTTTTCTGATTGTATTTAGAAATTGTATACTTTGTATTTCAAAACATTAAACTGAGGTTGTGTTTAGTTTTCTGAAGCAAAACTGTCCGGTAAACATCATGGATTGTATTGAGGGGTGAAAAGTAGAAGAAATTATTCTGTGGTAACGAGTGACATTGTAAAAACAAATAGTTTTTTTTTTTTTTATATAAAATCACTATTCACATGATTTTTGGTACCACTTTACAATAGATCCCCTTATAGATGGCTAATGATTAGTTTATAGACATGTCATTAATTCCTCTATAAACAGTTTATAAATCATTAATAATTATTTATAATATTTTAATTAAAGATGAGACAAAACTGACTGGTTTCTTGCCAAATAGTGAACCAAATCTGCTCACCTATATATTTCATCTTGAGTTGTTATATTAAACATTTCAGACTAAGTTAAGACCTTGTGCACGCAATAAGCATTTATAAACTTTTATTTTCAAGATATATTTTACTTTATCACTGCATTATAAGTATCTACAACTAATATCATATACAAAAACAATAGGTTAATGCTTATTGTGCTGACAAGATAATAACTTTGTGTGAAATTTTTAATACAACAACTTTAGATGAAATAGGTGAATAGCTTTGTCTCACTATTTGGCAAAACTGGTCAGTTGTGCCTCTGTCACCCTAAATTAATGCATAATAAACAATTATTAATGATTTATAGAGGAATTAATAACATTATAAACTATTTATTAGCCATCTACTGTATAAGGGGAATCTTATTGTAAAGTGGAACCATTTTTTAAACCCTTTGGTAAAAAAAAAAAAGAAGAAAAACTTTTTTTTTAAAGTCTGAAATAATTTGAAACGGAGGAAAGTATTTCATTAAAGCAACTAAATCAAATCTGCAATCGTTTCTAAATTCTTGACCAAAATGATATTTCTAGAAATGTTTTGACTATATAGAGACAACATTAACAACCATCACAGGTGTCCTCAGTCGTAATCAGTCAGGCTGCCTTTTAAAGGGTACAAGATGCTGTTTGGCATCATGGTGTGTATGACATGACTGATGACCAAAGAGCCAAGAACAACTTCCAAAGAGATTAGATGAACCCCAAGGTCATCAGTGTCAATAGTTCAGCTGTTTCCATTTGAGCCACTTGAAGACAACTGAGGATATCAAATCATAAAAAAGTTAATTGGAATTTGCCAAATGCAAATCGACTCCAAAGCTTCTTCAAGAATTGTTAAAGAAACATACAAAGAACTTGTAGTGAAACACGGAGGAGGCTCGGTAACGTGACTGTTTTGCAGCATCTGGCTCAGGGTGTCTTGGCTCTGTGCAGGATGCAATGAAATCTCAAGACTATCAAGGCATTCTGGAATGATATATGCTGCCATGGGTCAAAAAACTTTGTCTCAGTGGCAAATTCATGGGCCGTCCAACAAGATCGTGACCAAACCACAGCGTAAAAACAAGACTGAATTATTCTGAAGTGGCCTTCTGAGTTCTGATCTAAATATGTGAAAGGAGGTGAAATGTGCTATTTGGAGAAGGAACCCATCAAAACTGGGACAGATGAAGTGGTTTGCTGATGAGGAAATAAATACATGTGGACTGGTGCAGAAATCACTTGATTGCATAAAGTGCAACACACTTCTTGTCAAGGTCAGATTGATTCGTTTTTAAAATGCTAAACTCCAATTTTAAAGCAATGATTTTAAGTTGTTTCTTTTTAAATATTCTATTTTTTTGTAATTTCAATGACTTTTGTGGAGTTTGTCTTTTAACGAAACGGTACAAATAAATTACCGTATTTTCCGGTGTACAGGTCGCACCTTTTTATGGTTTTTTCAACACCAGTGCGACCTATACAGTATATGGCTTATCACTTTCGGCGAAACAAATTTTTAAATCCAGCTCATTTCACAAATACGTTCATTTATTAAGGAAAAGTTCAGCTCAGACATATATTTGCTATCATTTTTATCAAACAAATAATTGTTTTTAAGTGTTAATCTTCTTTAAAGCCTTGCTGTGCGCTCCTGTGGCAGACATTTGCAGCAGAGCTAAACGTAGGTGCGACCTATACACCGGTGCGACCTATCTAGGGATTTTTCCAATCTATTGGTGATAATTAGACAATGCGACCTATACACCAGAAAATACTGTAATCATCATCAGAAGAAAAAAGGAGTACTGGGTAAGTTCCTCCTAAAGCGCATTTTAATCTATTCCATAAAAAAAGGTTAATTTTGAACAATAAGCCTTTAAAATACAAATCAAAACATTATTTTCCTCAGATCAAAAGATTTATTTATTCTTTACATTTAATTTACATTCATATTAGTATGATCAAATCTGGTACAGTAAACACTGTCGATGAGTGGTCTTTATACTATTACACTGTCAAAAAGAATTAAAATGGAATTTCAAGCATTAATTTGTTATTTAGGTGAGCTGCTCCCGTTTTTTTATTTTTTTGTACAAAATGTCAGAAAACGAAACAGAAACAACTTCACTTCTGCCTTGTAAAGAGGAAAAAGTTAGACATAAAACTACTGAATGACAGAGTAACACAGCAACGACAGACAGGATATATATTGTATTTTTGCAAAAGTACATTCTTAACATTTGACGCTTTGGAATGAAAACAGCAACAAAGGCTCACTGTGATCAACCATTCAACACATTCCGCCTATATATTAAATGAAATTTTCAACTTGTGCCATCCAAATATAAGAATATATCAACCCGCAACAATTCCTCAAAACATAAGCATAAATAAGAAAAGAAGCAATTTCGTTGGTCCGTGAGGTAAGACGTGAATGCAAAAGGAAAACACAAAAAGTTGGAAGGAGTTTGAATAAGACAACATCTAATAAAAGTGAGCAAGGCTTAAAGAATGAAATGTGATTGCAAGCAAGAGAACATGATGCTCAACAAAGTTGCATTGTCTATGACAACTTCACACACACACACAGTCACATTCACACAATCCAGTCTGAGATTTAATGTCAAAATAAATCCCAAGGCTGGAATCTTTACAAAGCCACTTGATGGATCATGATATTTTTTTTTATTTACATTGAAGTGATATTTAAGCTCCAAACACACATTGTGAGAAATCAAAAACTCAAAAAACCATGAGAACCCGGATGGAATCAACCCATTGAACTGTGCCCGGGAGGTGGCAGGAACCAAAACACTGAATGGGATTCGTAATGACGATTTAAAGCAAAGAGCAGCTTAAACTGGGCAGACGAGTGGTTTACCAACCAGTATAACCAAACAGGCAGCCTCTTTCGTTCCTGCTACTAGAAGAAGAGCACTTCAATAAAAGGTTCAAAAGATGCCTCTGGTTAAAAAAACGAAAACCATGCATCCACGTTGTGCGAGGTTTGGTGTAGAGGAGCATGCAGTGAGCTACACAGTGTAGATTGAAGAGCACTTCAAAAGAAACAACAGACTGACTGGATTGATCTGGAGTCTCCAAATCAAGTTTCCTTTGATCTGAGGAGTGTGCAGCAGAAACTGGAAGGAAAAAAAGCAGCAGCAGTAGTGTTCAGTAGTGATTCTGCAGAGGAGCAACCAGATGTTGACCTGAAAATGTCCAGCAGAACTTTGAAATAATTATCATTTCCAAAAAGATCCCTTTTCTTCTTTTGTCTCAGCATCTGTTTTATTTTTCTAAAATTAATCAGTTATGTTTGTTTCATTTAAGGCAATCAAGCCTAAACATTTTCTAATGGCATTTTGCAAGCTTTCAATTGGCAGTCAGCCAGGTTATTTTTAATTTACATGTAAACTGCACGACTGGCTGTTTCCAAACATGCAATGCACAAAGGAAAAACGTACTGCCAAAAACCTAAACCTGATCAGCGTCTGATTCATATTGGGACATTTTTTTTTTTAATAATCACCCTGTTTTATTTATTTTTTTAAGTCTTTTTGTTTCTTTTTTAATTATTCAGTGTGATTGTCACCCAGTACTCCCTCCCGATGTTTGCAGCACCTCTCAGGCAGTCGCACAGGTAGGCAGTGAGTTTAAGAACAATCGCAATGTTTATTAAACTGGTTACTGACGAACCAGTGAGAATATTTTAATCTGAGCCCGACATGAGGCAAAGGGCTTTTATTTATTTTACTGTAGAAACAGAACAAGGTAAAGCAGGAGCAAGGGAATAGTAGAGAGGACACCTCTCAGAGGTTCTGTGCCCTTAATGGCCCAATGTGGGCTCAAGTCCTGTCCAATCTGGCCCAGTTTAACCCTTGTTTGGTTAGGCCAAATCCAGTCCCGTGTGGTCTGGTTTGGTTTGGGTTTGGTCCAGGCCAGGATTTTAGAAGAGTGCTTTGGATCCCTGGTTCTCAAATTCTGACCAGGCGTCGTTCAGCTCCATGAAGATCATTTTAGCGTACTGTTCGTACGACTGACCCGTAGCCTGCAGAGACAGAGACAACACGACTTTGTAGACAAATAGTCTCAGGAAGGTTGAACACAAAAACATGATCCTGCACCTTATCTGGATGGACGACCAGCACGGCCTTTCTGTAGAACTTCTTGACCTGATCAGGCGTTACAAGGTCAGCCATGTTCACAGGCCTCCAGCGGGTTTCCCCCTCCCACAACACGGTGTGCAGAGTTGACAGCAGTGCTCTGATGTTTCGCTCCTTACCCTCGATCCAGTCCAAGATCTGCATCGTCAGAATATATAAGCATGAACACCACGCACCTGCCAGTTTGGTGACCAGACATGAGTCACCTTTTTTTTCTTTTTTACTTTTTTTCTTGCTCTAGCCCAGGGGTCTGCAACCTTTACGATCCAAAGAGCCATTTCTGCCACATCGCTCACTAAATTAAAATGTCCAGAGCCACAAACCTTAACCCAACTATGATCATCTACTGGTGGTCCATGGACTTTAAATTTGTTGCATGAGGCTTTTCAGGCTAAAACTAAAAATATCTAATGATTTTAAACATTCATTGATATTTTTATATTTAAAGACCGTGTAAAGTGAATTTCAACATTTTCTTCAATAAACATTATAAATGTCATAATTGTAATGTTGTAAATGAGTAAAAAGTCTCAAAATTGTAGCTCAATTAATTTTGGAGTTATAGATGAAACTGTGTATAAAGATATGTCTTTTTCAGGATTTTTTAGGCGTGGTTTAAACGGGACCGCGTTTCGTCACGCGGTCCTCATTAGTATAGCCCCACCCCCTGCAGCTCCAGCCGTATAAATTCGCCTCGGTGGAGCCGTTCACTCGCGAATCGCAGATAGCATCAGATAGCAATAGCATAGATATTTTGTTCATTGTTAGCTAGCTAATCAATTATGCCTCGTTCGTGCATCTTCCCTGGATGTCGCAATGGTCAGGGCACCCGTACAAATAATAACATGTTTTTATACCGCGTGGTTTTATACCGAGTATCTGTAGTGCCTGGATAGGTCAATGGATAAAGCGCTTGCCTTCCGTCCCAAACTCCACGGGTTCAATTCCCGCATGGTACAACTCTTTTTTTTTTTTTTTATTCATTCCAGATTAAAAACACACAAGAAAACTATTTACAAAAACAGCGTAACTCTTGGAAAAAGTAACTGCTGTTACAGAATTCAGATAAAAACAGAGCAGGTTTACTGGCTCTGCTGTCTGCCTCTCCACTGTGGGACACGAGCAGGACACGAGCGCAGCTGCGCTGAAACCACGCCCACGCACTGACACGCCCCCAGCGTTCCAGGGCAAGGCAAAATCATGTTTTTTCATGATTTTTGAGACTTAATTTTATAAGGTAAACAATGTTTTTAATCAGTCAGATTTATATGGGTGATTAATAACACATATTTATGCCATGTGACAAACTAAAAACACACATTTAATTTCACTTTACACGGTCTTTAAAGACAAAGAAAAAGACAGGATTATTGTAAATAAAGATTTATTTTTATAGTTTTTACCCCCCCAAAAAAACACCTTAAACAATGTTGGCACAAATTTCAGTTTACATATCCACTGCAAGTTTTATTCATTCAAGGCAGTCAAATTTGTTCATAATTTTATTATTAGTAAGACTGAGAGTTCCCGGAACCAATCTTTTACTGGAACGCATCCTGTAAAATAAGAGAGTTCCCAGATCCTGTTCCGGCAGGTTCCGGCTCAAATTAAGCCCTGTCGCACCGTGATAGCTGAATTTGAGCACTAGTGACCCCCGTGACCCGAAAAGGAAAAAGCAGGTACAAGATAATGGATGGATAGATGGAAGGATGGAAATTTAAACAATGAACTATGCAGGTCTAGTGTTTTTTATTGTGGAAAAATTAAGTATCCTACTTTAAAGAAATAAAGCATAAAGTTAAAGTATGTTTTACTCCTTGTATTAGTACTAGTATTCACAAATTTGCAAAATAAATGACAAGAAACTGTTAAATCTGGCAGTGGTTTGTCTGTTTTGGTCAAAGCTTGAAAGAGCCGTTGCAGAGGAACCAAAGAGCCACATGTGGCTCCAGAGCCGCAGGTTGCAGACCCCTGCTCTAGCCTCTAAGTCAGGTGATTTACTCACAGGTCACATTTAAATCAGTACTTTCAATCCTTTATGAACCCAGGAAAGATTCACAACAAACAACTATTCTTTCAAGAACACACGCTGAAGGAGTTTTGAGTGTTACATCTAATGTGTGTATTTACTTGTAATTTAAGAGGATCCATGTCTTTTGAGATCTCCTGTTTCCTCATTTCAGCAATGGTCCTCGGTCCCCTTCTGTCTGGCCTGTATGCAAAACCCTGAGTGGAGAGCAGGTCCTCAAAATCATCCTCTTTAACCTTCGGTTTGGGTCCTGTGTAGAATAAGTAAAAATAAATGAAAGTCTACCATTGATATAAAAAAAAAACGCAGACAAGATCAGTTAATGAATAACAACTATGAAGACAATTGAGAGAAAAAATATATTTCAACCATAATAACCAAAAGTTCAAACAGAACTTCTCTTACCAAATCCAGGCCCACGAACTCCTCTTTCCTCCCTCCCACCGATGACGCTGGAGAAGTTGAGGTTGTAGTTGGGTTTAGTGGGTGGTGCCCCAGCAGGCTGAGGTGCTGAGGATCCTTTGGGTGTTGATCCAGAGCCTGACATCCAAGGTTTGTTCTGGGCAGAGTTGGGTTTTCCAGCCTGCCAGGCCTGGGCTTGAGGCTTAGAGGAGGGAGTGGAGGAAGATGGAGTCTTTGTGCTTAAGGAAGGCCCAGAAAAATTACTGCTGGATGAACCTGAAAAAAAAAAAAAGCTTAGAAAATTAAGTATATTAAAATCAGCACAGTAATGCACAAGTAACTTCACATCGGGCAAAACATCTTTACCTGGTAAATTAGAACCCAAATTTCCAAGTTCTGCAAAAGGATCAAAGGTCTGAGACTTGGCCTTTGACATGGATGACGAAGCTGCAAACAAAGTGATGATAAAGTCCAAATGTTACAGAAATACATTAAAGATCGTCACTAAACTCAACTTCCAGTATAACAAAAATATCTACGTAATCCCCAATGTTCCTTCACCCACCTGTGTTGGTAGAACTGGGTTTGCCGTTCGTGGCGTTGACTCCAGCCGTGGTGCGAGCGGCCCAGCTGTCCCATCCCCCAAGCAAATCTGGTTGGCTGGCTGATGATGTCATCTTAGGGGTATCTTTCACAATCTTATCTGTCAAGAACAACAATCAATTGAGTTTCAGGTTCTTAAGATACCGTAGTGATTTAAGATTAAGCGTTGTAAGTTGTGAGGAGGCGCTCTGACCACAGGGATAAAAAAAAGATGGACTTACTGAGGTTGAAGAGGCTGGTGTTAGAAACCGGGGTGGGGTTGCTGTGAGCCGAGCTAAATCCGCTGGTTGCTGAACTGTCAGAGCCCAACAAGTCTCCAAACAGATCTGGTCCAGAGGCCTGTCGAGATGAACCGACGCTGGAGCCAACACCAGAGCCAGACCCCATCCCGAATGGATCAAACAGATCACTCATAGCTGCAGCACAAACACATAACAAGGGGAAAATAAAAGTAAGCCTTTCATATTAATGCGTCCAGCACCTATAAAGTGTTTTCCATTACGTTTCGAATCTGGTGTGGCTCCACTGGTTGGCTCACTGAAGAACAAATCTTCTTGCCCTGCTCCTGTCTGACCAGCAGGAGGCGCAAACAAGTCGTTGAGGAGGTCACTGTTGCTAGAAGCAGCTTTTAGTCCTCCCTCGTCTCCTTGATGTGGAACTTGGGAGGAGATCGAGGACACGGCAGAGGGATCAGGATCACAGTTCAACCCCAAGAGGTCAGCCGTGTCACTACGAGAAGATTCTCCAGGTGCAGGAGGTGGTGTCTGGACAAAGAGACAGAAACGATTACAAGAGAGGCGGTGGTGCATTGATTCTGGGTCTGTTTCACAGCACTGACAGAATGCACATGAAAGGTTATAAAGTACAGGGAGTCCTCGATTTACGGCGCCCTCGACCTACGGCAACTCGGACTTACGGCATAAATCATAATTAATAAAAATATGAAATTAGATTTATTTTTATTTATTTTTTAAACGTTCTTTATTTCATGTGTACAGCACTTTGTTGCAGCTGTGGTTGTTCTAAATGGCTTTATAAATAAAGTATTATTATTAAAATTATTTTTTGAATTATTTTTAAGCCGAATTACAAAGTTTACGGCAGTTTCCGACAGTTTTCGGCAGTCAGTTTTCGGTAGAGCTTGCCAGTTTAGCCAGTTAGCTCCAGCCTCACAGCCGGATTCTGACGGACCGTGTCCGATCAGAGCTGGGAGCTGAACGGCGGTTTTGTGGAGGACGGATGGACGAAGGAAAACGACACTGTGGACCGCGTGAAGCAGCAGACAGCAGCTGCACCGGAGGCGCAACGAGCTAACATGCTAATGTCGGGGCTAACATCAGCTAACGCGGGGCAGCCTTTTTGGATGGACACCGCGGAGAAACGGCTCCAGTAAGTTATTAACTCTTTTTCCTTTCATGATGGCTCCAAATGTATAGAGTTAACAAGCTAACAACAGTCCTTCTTGTAAACAGTTTGGACCGCGTGGAGCAGCATGAAGCTGCGGTGCTCGGACGTGCAAGAGCTAACATGCTAAAGACGGGGACTGGTTTGACCAGCTCAAAGTAAGAAATTGTATTTTTTTATTTACTGCAATTGTCTAATGTGTTTAATGTGTTTTTTTTGATAATTATGTAGCTGTGTTAGGATAGGTAACTTGGTAACTGTTCATTACCGTACATGTACGTGTATCAGTGGCGGCTCGGGTGGTCCCCGACTTACGTCAAAACCGGGTTACGAACGGCCCGTAGGTCTAGAACTCGTTCGTAAGTCGCGGACTCCCTGTATAAAGTTCATAAGAACATAACAACCCAAGACTTTCTGCACCTGGAAATCAGCATCAAACAGCTGCTCGCTGTGGTCTCGTGATAAAGCTTCCACACTGGGGGCAGAAAAGGACTCCCCCTCTGACTGATCACTCATGTCCTCCTGATCATTCAGGGATCCTCCTCCTTGGCTGTCTGAGGCATCATAAAAGTGCTGCTGATCTGTAAATACAAAAAAAAGTTATTGTGCTGTCTGTTACATTAAAAATGTTACATAGCGTTTCATTTAATTTACTTTGGAAACATACAGACAAGTAACAAAATGAGAGTCTTTCTCTTACAAACATTAATGGGAATCGTAAAGCTTTATAAAAAAAAAAAAATGCCAATGAAATAGTAAAGACAAAAAAAAAAAAAACCTGCCTTCCCAATCAAGCGTTTGGAAGAAGTTGCTGGCACTGGCATCGTTGCTCGCAGGAGATTCTGGTTCAGTTGAGTTGAAACCTTCAGGGGTCTGAGCAGGTGCAGTAGTCTCCGACTCGTAAAATGCAGAAGAGCCAGGCTGACGAGGCAGCTCGGGCTTACCTGCAGTGATTACATGTTCACGTCACATGTGCAAGCTGCTTGGTCTTGTGAAAAGAAAGATACTTTTTGTATAAAAAATGTGACTTGACAGGCAAACAAAAAAAAAATCTGAGGTCACACTAATGATGATCCAAAAAATAAAGAGAGAAATGAGAAAGAGATGGATTAGACATGATTTTAAAAAACAAACCTACAGACACCTACCAAATTTACTGAGGATCTCCTGCTGCTCATCACGAGATGAGAAGAGTATTTTTGGATTAAGGCCCTTGATTTGAAAGCCCTCCCATGGAGGACTCCTCGTACTGGGTTTGTCCCTGGGTTCCACCTCAATGTCTAAGTTCACCTGGAACAAGTCTGGATATTTCTCCTGGATGTCACAGGCGTCCAAGTCATACCTGAGAGCACAGCAGGTAGACAGGAGAGAAAACAGAACAAACACTAAAACAAGACGCCTCACCCCTGATAAAAGTGCATTACTTCAAGACGTGCTAGTAACAATCAATAACTGCATCAATGATCAGGTTTGCAACAGATATTAGTTGGAGACAGAATCCATACTTGGCAAACTTGACAGTAGTTGCATTTCTTGGCACAAAACCAGTGTGAAACTGGATCTGAAACATTTTCATGGATGCCATCTAAAAAAAGAGGAAAAATACAAAATTTAATGCATCAGTTGCTCTTTTTTATATTCACTCTTCTTTACAGTTCTGCAACTGACTTACAAACCGGATTCCAAAAAAGTTGGGACACTAAACAAATTGTGAATAAAAACTGAATGCAATGATGTGGAGGTGCCAACATCTAATATTTTATTCAGAATAGAACACAAATCACAGATCAAAAGTTTAAACTGAGAGAATGTATCATTTTAAGGGAAAAATATGTTGTTTCAAAATTTCATGGCGTCAACAAATCCCAAAAAAGTTGGGACAAGTCCATTTTTACCACTGTGTGGCATCCCCCCTTCTTCTTACAACACTCAACAGACGTCTGGGGACAGAGGAGACCAGTTTCTCAAGTTTAGAAATAGGAATGCTCTCCCATTCATGTCTAATACAGGCCTCTAACTGTTCAATCATCTTGGGCCTTCTTTGTCACACCTTCCTCTTTATGATGCATCTTGGGCCTTCTTTGTCACACCTTCCTCTTTATGATGCACCAAATGTTCTCTATAGGTGAAAGATCTGGAC